>VXAY01000769.1:311-38899 GCA_013399855.1 Oxyruncus cristatus | reverse complement strand
AAAAAAAAAAAAAAGTCAGAAGAAAAAAGAAAGTGTTCCTACCAATCTATCAGCCATCTGAAAAGAAACGTCATAATAGGCATAGGTTGAATCCACTGTTCGAACAGATCACAGAAATCATGGATGGAAAATACAGATTCATAAAACAACATTAAATGCCAGTGTTGTTCACTGGACAAAATATAAAATTCCAGAATGATTCTTCAGTGTACCTCCAAGTTCTAGTCAAAAAGACTGAAAAAATTTAGTCTGTACATTTATCTAAGTAATCACGTTATGGAAGCATCATAATGATAAACCAAATTTATAATGAATAGAGCGATTCTTAGATACTGTATGTGTGCAAAATGCTAAATTGTTGTACTGATACAATAAAATTGTTTGTACTTTCAACTGTTCACTTTCTTAAAAATAAGTTCAAAGCAAGAGGGGTTTTTTTGTATTTATGTCTTCCCTTTCAAAGGAAATACGAATTCCATTCTTCTAAATCAGTTGCAAAGTCCTTTATCAATGAGGAGTATGGTGTTTCCTAACAAATAAAAGCTTATTCTGTAGTGTGTCTTATGAGCAGGGAGTGGTAGATTGGTTTAATTAAAGTCTGTCAAATTACCATAAGGTTTTTACATTCTGCAAATAATTGCTTTTTCTTCTCTATTCACTTTTTGTTAATGGAAATAGAGAAAGTTATTTTCATCTTTAATATATGATGTAGAATGAAGAAAAAAATAAGAAAAAAACAAGCAGTTAATGAAGTGACCTTTAATTTCTTAGACATCCTTTTAAATTAAACCTAAAATGATAAAAATTAAGCTAGATTTGATAGTAGTTATATATGTGAAATTATGTCATGTATTCAAATTAGACTGTTGTACTAAGAGTACACATCTGAAAGTAGATGAGCAATGGAATGCAATGAAAGTTGCATTTTGTGAGATCAGTTACATGACATCACTCTGGTGAGCCAAACATAACATACTTACTTTTTTTTAATTTATTTATTATTATATTTTATATAATAATATTAGATGACTACTAATCCTTTTGTTCATAAATTCCTCACAGTAAGTTAACTTATGTGCAGAATTTGCACATGGGAGTACAAAATCAACACTATAACCTTCAGGTATAGTTTAGTTTAGAGTTTTGGGCTGAGTTTTTCTTCTTATTTTTGACCAAAAATAAAATTCACCTTTTTCCAGTGAAGTAGCAAAATGTTTATTGTAGGACCCAAAATCAGTCTTAAATGCGTCTCTGCTTCTTTCACATTAAATTACATCTAATATGCAGTGTGTGCACACTGTGAAAAGACTTTGCTCTGTCAAGGTAAGTTGCAGAAGCACAGTCCAATTTATTTTTACACAGCTGCCCCTACTCAGCATATTACCAGCTGTAGTACTCAGTAGCAAGACAGGTTAGAACTGCTACTCCCTGTCTTGGAGGACGGATGAACAACAAAAAATGGTTTTCCAGATAAGTTTCTGGAGACACATGTACACCACTGAAACTGTTCCTAGCCTGCCGGGCAAGCAGAGTACACCAGCCAAGTGTTAGAGGTTACAATTCTAGATATTTATTTGTGGGGGTTCTATCTCAAATAGAAGGATGCCTCAGAAATTAAAAATATATTTTAATTGGTCTTCTGCATTACTGTAGAACATTTTATGAATGAAAGGTTTCTCTCTTTCTTCAAATAGCAAGAGTCCTGAGCTGATTTCATCTGAAAATTTGCATAACCTTTTTCCTGATGCTTTTTCAGTAGTTATTTCTTGTCATTTGAGTCCTCTTTCATAATCAGGATGCCCACAAACTTTTGTGGAGAAATTTCTAAAGAATGGCTTAGCCTCTTCCAGAAAATGAGACCTTTGCAGTATTTTTTAAAGACTTCATGTCCCGTACCAGAGGGAAAAAACCTTAGTGTTTACTCTCCAACTTCTGGCTTTCCTAAAAACAAACAAATACATGGTGTAGGTCCATAAAACCTCTCTGCTTTGTAGGATGGAAAATACTTAAGCCTCTTTTGTGTCTCATGCAGGAACTTAAGAAGTCCAAGGCTGTAGATTTTTTTACTTGGGTCTCCTATATCTAAAATAATGCAGATTCATTTTGTGATACTGTAAAGGGGACTAAGAAGAAGGAAAATACCTATGACAGGTTTTAGTATAATACAGTAGCTAAGCTCTTTGTTGTAGCAGACTGCCAAATAAGACCAATTCACTGTGGAACACAATGACAAAACAGCAGCAGGAGGAACCCTGGTGTCTCTTTGTCAGTATCTGCACAGACTGTGGGTACTACACTGGGCTTGATTTTACTTTGTAGGTAGTGGGCTCCACTCTCAACCAAACTTTAAACGTCAGTAAAGTCTTTCTGCAAATTATTTCTCCCTTGCATTAAATGTGAAGGGAACATATGCTTGCAGCAAGTCTGGTGTCACATCTAAAAGGAGCAGAAGAGAAGCATACACTGAACATTTGCCATACAGCTACTGGGATGAACAGGAATTTCATCATGAGCAATTATATCTGCTCAAGTAGGGAGAGTTGTGTTCAGTAAACTCTTCCCCCCTACCTCCTTTTAAAGTCAGTCTTTATAAAAATGTCTTAGTGGATACTTGCTAATATTCAAAAAGATTGAAAGATACTGGCCAGGTCTCCCTTCTGATTCTCGATGCACAGAAGTTCAGCAGGAACCTATGAAATCAGATCTGACCAAAATATTCTTCTACATTGATTTGCAAAATATAATTCTGAAAATATAAAACTTCATTTTTGTTTAATTTTACCAGATTTTATTTAAATTACCTCTATGTAACTATGTTTCGTGAAAGCCAGTTATGATCCAAAACTGTTTAGAGATAACAATTAAACCAGAAGAATTATACTCCTCACAGTGTTTTTACAGTTATTAAGTCATTGCTCTCCCTTATGCTTATAAGGACAGAGGTGGAAAGCTAAAAATAAAAGAAACTAAGAAGGTGTTGTATCTTCAATGAGTGCAGATATTTTAGGTCTACTTGATTTACTCAATTTGTTTCAAGTTGAAGAGTGAAAAAGAATCTTTGACAAAAGTGTCATCTTTAAAAATATGGTGATATTTCATTTTCTCCCTTCTACACTATTTAGATTGCCTGAAACTGAAATAATTCTAGCAGCCACTGTGTCCAATTTTTCAGAGCTGTCACTTCCTAGAAAATCTGCTTAAGCAAAATACTTATGTTGTTACAAAACAGAGCAAACATATGTTACAAAATACATTCTATATTTCTTTGCAGGACAACTGGTATTCAAACACACAAACCAGAAAGAAGATGTAAAAATCTGGAAGTTGAGTCCTTATAGACTCTCTTAAATCCATAAATCTGGTACTCCCATGATTAGTTTCCAAAGATGTCTAAAATTAGCTCACTTTTTTTTGATTTACCTGATTTTATTTTTCTTTTTTTTTGCACAATAATTATAATCAACACTATACAATCAAAAATAATCAAAATTCTATTTCCAAAGAAAGCATTCCTGGTCCTTAAAATTAAAAAGCACACGCCACCTGAAAGACAGCAAACATAAGATGATCAGATTTAACCCTCTTTAGTCCACATGCTCTTTTGGTCAGCATTTGATGCCCTGCCAGGTAACACAAAACTGTAACAACTTTACACTTATGCACCTTTAGCCTACAATATAAACAGACATTACATGAAATGCAAATAAACCCTGTATGCCAAAATAAACCTAGGACATAGATTACATTTTGCAGAAAGAAATAACGCAATAAAAAAACCAAACCGACCACAGTATGAAGCAAAATGTTCCTTTCAAGAGTGAATTCTAAATTCTGGATGTCAAGAAATTTTACAGATGACAAACTGCAGAATGGTTTTGGCTGTTATAGGTCAATAAATACTACAGTTTATTTTCTGATTTTTTTTAAAGATTTTCTGATTATACAAAAATCTTATTTATCTTTGAAGTTTACACATGAGGAACTACGTAAGACTAAAGTTACTTCCACTGCTTTAGAAAGCCTGTCATGTTACAGGAAAGTCAGTGCTTCTTACTGTGTGCCGTTCAAATCCCACGACTCTGATGGCCCGTTAACACCAAATATGTCACCCTTTAACACCACAGAATCAATACACTGGAATGTCATGGTACCCTGATGGGCCACAAAGCCTCTGTACACATTTAATAGACACGGATTTTATATTACTTCAGAGAAGAAGTGTGTGAAGTAAAAATCAATTTCAAGTTTCTTACTAAGAAGGAAATAGTTCTAGGTAAATAAATGTGGTTTTTTTTCAAATTGCACTCAATCAAACATAGGAAGTAAACAAAGAATTCAAAGTCATTTAGACATCCGCTTCTGAACAAGGACACTTGCTTGTTCACACTGCTGTAACTTCTACCCCTCATTTTCAAGCTTTTTTTTGACAGCTCTTTCCTACCCAGATCATCACCCACACAGACCTTGCTGAGATCTTCTTTCAGAATAGGTCAAGAAAAAATAAAAATATATTCTAATACAAAAATTCTAGAGTAACCGAACAATAGTATCTCAAATGCTAGATACAAAAAGCTATTCTAAAGATTACTTCATCCATTTTCTCACATGATCATCAAAGTATTGAGACTTCTAAAAGGAAGACCAGACAATTTCTTAGATTTAAAAAATGCTTCTGCACCACACTTCAAGGAACTGGAGAGAAAGTTACTGACATTCTGACAGCAGTAGAAAATTGCAGATGAGACAAAACCATCAGAATTTTCTCACAATTAAGTCCTCAAAATATTTTCAGAATCTAAGACAAGAAGCAGTGTTGATTGTTTGTGTTCTATCCTTGAATAAGCAACACATACTGGCCAATTCAAGATTCCTTGGATGTTTAACAGAAAAAAACGTTTTTTAAAAACACCTCTCCCTGAGCTGTTGTGCAGCTGACAAAAGAAAGATAACTGTCTTTCTTTAACCTTTGGATTTTAAAACTATGTCCATTTCACACATACACACACACACCCCTCTATCCCTTTATTTCCCAGACTCCTCCATATCTCCAAGACCTTGTCAAAAAAAACCCCAAACACCAGAACAAGTACAGGCCTCAGTACTCAAGTATCCATTAAGGTATATGAAACACTTAAAACAAATCCTTCCAAATCCATGTTAAAATTACTTATTTTCTCAGTTAAACAGCAAATGGCCGGCATAGATTACCATATATAAATAAGTGATAAGCCCAAATTCAAACTGCATTTTTATGAACTTCAGTTTTGTATTAATTCACTACAATATGCTTCAGTGTACAACAACTACAGCTGTAAAAACATGATTCCTCAATATGTTTTATAAATATTATTCTTTAACTGATTTATATAGGCAACATAATGAAATTATCAGTATTGAAGTTGTAATAACCACCTGCAGGTAAAAAAGTACATGTAAAACACTTAATGTGTTTCTAAGGTAGTAGCTTAGGCAGTGTTGCTCAGAGATAACAGGTAACTCTTTTTTCTTCAAACAGCTGTAAACTAAAACATAGAATGTCATGATATTTTTCTTCATACTGACATTACCTACTGTAATAGAACGATTTTGTGGAATTCTGTCAACACAACTGCTGGTCTTCCTATGTAACATAAATTAAATTGAGGAGATTATCAAAGGACTTCCCATTAATACTTAAGTGGCTGTCAGTAAGAAAATCCTGTCTCGGAAGAGGCAATGCTGCCAGTTTGGCGTGTGAAATCATTGCATTCCATCTCGGAAGCTGTTTTCATACATGTGTTGTTCTCCTTTTCTCTCAATCAATGACATCCAGAACAAGATTAAAAGAAAATAAACAAAAACCACCTCAAAATAAAAAAATTAATTAAAAAAAAAAATAACAAAAGGAAGAGCTGAATTTTGTTTCTATATGCTGCAATAGAACCTGACAATTTCAAACCATCTTGCAAATTGTCCCTCCGAATAATGGGTTTTAGCTGTAACTGTAGTCATGCAAATTGCATACTGTGAAGAAAGAAAAAAGGAAAAAGAGAAAGAAAAAGAAAGAAAAAAGAGAAAGAAAAAGGAAAAAGGGAAAAAAGAAAAGGAGAAAGAAAAAAAAGGAAAAAATAAAAGGAAAAATAAAAGGAAAAAGGAAAAAGAAAAACCCTCGAGAACATAAATTTCTATGTTTTGCCTCTTGTGAAGCATTCCCCACACAAGATTGTCATTATCACTACTTCTCCTGGATGCTTTAATATTTTCTATGACATCTCTCACCAGCTCATGAGTATCTCTTAGCAGATGTTGCAGTGCTTAGCTGTAAGTC
Organism: Oxyruncus cristatus; assembly: GCA_013399855.1. NCBI lineage: Eukaryota > Metazoa > Chordata > Aves > Passeriformes > Cotingidae > Oxyruncus > Oxyruncus cristatus. Next base: position 32,592 of record VXAY01000769.1, on the reverse strand, counting down.
TCGGGAGAGCTAGGGTACTTTTGCCAATTAGAAATAAGCAAGTTGCTTAATTAACACACCCTTTTCATTAATGGTTTAACCCAAAACTGACAAAGAGTCTTTGTTGAAAACCAGGAACAAAGAAAGGAGTACTAATTAAACTCCCTGAAGTTTCTAAGGGGAGAGTTTATTTCAGTAACCAAGGGATTCTTTGAATTCCTCAGAAGACCTCCAGAGCCTTCCAAGAGCAAAGAGCACTTGAAATTTCTTATTTTCCCACTCTGGGGGAAAACAAAAACCAAACCAAAAAACAAACAACCCAGATCTAAATATTTTGGACAGTTCTGATGTTTTAGATTTCAATGTCTTTGAATCAGACTAAAATACAATAGGTTACTTCATAGTAACACAAATGTAAACTCAAACCTAGAAAACCATTTCTAACAACTAACCTGGATTCTTCAGATCAGGATGTGTTGATGTGATATAACTAAATGTTGACAGTCAAATTTAAAGTGATATGCAGGCCATGTTAGACATGAGCTACATGTTAGACAGCTAAACCGATGTGGAAGGTGATTCCCTGCACCTGGGGCTAAGCACCTACCAGAGGGATAAAGAGAAAGGTTTGTTCTACAGCCACAAACTCGTTACTTTCTACCTTCTTTCAGACTTTCTATGTACATTTTTTTTATGTGTGTGAGATGAATACATTTGCTAAAAACCAACTGGCCAGTCTAAGAAGTAACATGCAAAGGTTTCCAACTGGATGCGAGTTTGAACTGAGGGCTTCTGGTGCAAGACAAAGAGCAGCTTTCCTGGAGACAAATAGCAGTGATCTTTGCTTCAGCTGTCCACCTTACTTCGTCCTCACACATACCTCCTCCCACACCAGGGAAATCAAGACTGTTTATGAGGCAGCTGCTAATAGCTGCACTTTACAGCCTGGTACAGTGAGGCCGAAGAGCACTGATTTTTTTAATATTTGGGCTTCAACTTGCACTGACCCAATAACTGCTGCATGAGCAATTATGCTGCTCAGCAGCAACAAAGTGATAGATAGACGAGGGTAATAAGTGTCAAAAGTTAGACATTCACACCCCTGACTCAGACCTCTAAGGTGGAGTGGGTATAAAGTGACTGTAAATGTAATGTGCTTGGAGGAAGCAGAAGCAGTATTACACTATTTTATTCTCTCTTATACCCACATATACTTAGACACTTCTAAATTTGCTAGAGTCCAACAGAAGGATAATATATAAAGACATGACCAGACTTCGGAAACCTGTTAGAGCTAGGGCTCGAAATACAAGCCATCCAGACTTCCTTCCTATCTTAACAGTATACTATTTCTTTACTATTTTCTATACATTTTTACATTTATTTCATTTGTGACCATAAATTTAAGAAAACTCTTTTTTTTTCTATTTTATGAGACCCAACGTATGTACTTCCTTGTTCAGAACATGTATTATTTTAGATGCTTAATTCAAGGTTTTGTCATAATGCCAAAGAATTATTTTTTAGATTCAGACAGATCCAATGTTTTATAGGTCCATGCCTCATTATGCCACAACCAGCAACAAACCTGTGGACTATTGTTACAGACAAATGAGAAATAAGTAAGTTTGCAGCACAAAAACTGATCCACTATTTTTATGTTATAATGGACCAAAATCTAGTTTATAAAATAATTTTAAAACATTTATTTTTTAAAGCTTGTTTATAAATACTTTATGAAATGTATGTGGAAGTATTTATTTATCTATTATTTTATAGTGATAGTAATTGGGGAAAATTGTTGATAATATCAGTGATAGTGTTTCAATTCACTGTTTCTAGAGACAAAAAAATCTCCCATTTACTACTGAACACATTAGAAAAAACCACTAAGGAAACACGGTATTAAAACCACTGTCAACTACATTCCATCACAGTATGCCTAGAGATCCAAAAGTATACAAAAATCCACTGACCCAAAGATTTCACAGTTTCTTGTTTCATGATTCAGTGGAAAGGATATGAATGAACAAGTGAGAGAAGAACAAATAGAAGTGAATCAGGACAAGCTCTGGAACTCTAACAGGCAGCTGGGCTCCAGCCAGGAGTCTGCACTTGCTTCTTTTTCCTCCCTAAGGAACAGCTCCAGCATACTGAACTGCTTCTTCAACTAACAAAAAGAAGCAATTTTTACATCCCCAGCCTGAAAATTTAAACTAGTCAGAGTTCCATACAGCAAACACTTTAAAATCAAATCCCTCTAACAGGCTGTGCTCCAAAAACCTTTTTTAAAAAAATGTTGTAAAATAAAATGTATTATACAGAAAATATTCACTCTGAGGTTTCCTTCAATAAAATCATATGTAGATGGGATACACGGCAGATTACTGGTACAGCCCTCTGAAGTAAACACTTCTTCCTCAAACTCTGAATATTTTTTATTTTCCAATTCTCTCATCCTAACAATTAACATGGATCTGGTCTACTCTGCAGGAGTTAGCTTTAGAGGCAGTAATCACCCACTGCTCTTCACTGATTGTAGTGAGAATTGTCTTTATTCATCTGCCTGAAAAGTAAGCCTTTATTGGTCTAGCATAATACAACTTTATTTTATAAACTATTTTTTCTGATTAGTAATCTTCTAATTTTAATTCTATTACCTTAATTATCTCACTTTTACTCTGAATTTTACTTCATACTCAAATGAAAAAATGGAAATCAGTAAAAGATACCAATATGGCAAATAATTGTTTTTCAAAATAGCTTTTCTTCTGGTCTTTTGAATGTTTTCTAGTTGTTGGCCATTTTATTTTAACTGTTTCAATTGATCTAGAAATATTACACTTTAATAGAAGTAGTAAAGGCATTATACAATCAAAGGCAGTAACAATAAAATTAATCAATCTAAGGATGCACATAAACATGAGAAACAAGGCAGAAAAAGTAAGTAACTGAAAATTATCACAATGAAAAATATGAGGAAATCTTTGAGTATTTTGTTCTTATGAAACAAAATGAGTATTTTTCACTCCTTTGAACAAATCTTAGGCATTTATTTCAGTAGATCATGAAGGATAAAACAGAGAAACATAGTTGCATTTACCCAAAGGAATAACAAAAAAGTACAGAAACACATTTATGCAGTATTTTTGAAAGCTGCTTTTCAAATCACATTTTTTTCATGGAACCTGAAAATTAAGTATATTAAATGAGAAAATGTTCTAGTATTGAACTTAAAAATCAATACCATGTTTTTCCAGAGGTTAATTTGTCTTTTTTTTTTTTTTTTAACTTATTTCTGTTTTTGAAAACTTGTTTTCAAGTTCATGTCCATATGAATTAAGACCTCATTTTGGCAAAGGGTTCAGCTGGAGAATATGAACAGGAACATATGAGCTATATATTGGTATCCTGATCACACATGTAAATACCTACAAGACTGAGGTCTCAACATAGTATTGTTCCATTATATCTTGAAACAGATATTACCTTCCCTTTGTTTCTATGAACAGCTTTGTTAAAGCCTCCTCAGCCACATTCTTCTCCTTCTGCCATTTCCTGCTCAAAGGAGTTGTAAAGTTGTAAGTTCATTAAGATCTCTCCCTGAAACCACCCAAAAATTTCTGAAGGGCATGAGAGGAAAAATAATAAATAAAATATATTTTCTCCTCCAGAAACTGAAACAGAGCGACAAAGGTCATGGGCATAACCTATGAACAAGTAAATCCATTATTTGTTGTTTCCACTATAACAAGTCAAACTTAAAAGGAAGCCTTGCATTAACCATGGCAATAGCAGTGACGTGCCTACCACCACAGCAAGAAAAAACTCAAATTGCTACAGCTTGCTTACTTCACTCCTGCTTTCCTAGCTTTAGGAGGAGCAACAATTTAGGAAGAGCAGATGGATTTAATTAGCAAGTCCAGACCACTGGATTAATGGCTGCACTATCAGCTGTTATCTATGGAGTTACTATTTCAACATCAGAAAAACTCAAATTAAGTCATACAAACAAACAAAAAAATACAAATAAAAACAATCAAACAAAAATCCAACCAAAACCAAAATGAAACCAAAAAAACAGTCTGGAGCAGCAGGAAAGCATGTGACTTTTTATGGATAAAAAATAGACTGTATAGCTGTAGCAACCATTTTGGTCTATAGGATCAGACCAGTGTCTCCACGACTGCCATGCATGGCACAAGTTCCATAGTTCTCTCTGTGATTTACAGTTGGGCTTATGCTGCAGGGCCTGGTGAGATTGGATTGTGTAGGTAAAGGAACCAGCTTAGTTCCAGTGTTAGCCAACTGGTTAGTAGTGTATGGTTGTATGGAACTACAAAAACAGAGAACTCATATTTTTATGTTTGGGGGTGGGGAGGTTGCAATTCACTCTGAATTCCACACTGCCATTACTACACAAACCAACTTGCTACATTGATATATCCCTATTTAGGGTATGACTACAATATAATTAATGCATTCAGTGTATAATAATTGTCTCTGTGTCTGGTATTTAGTGTGTTTAATCCACACTCTTTTAACTTTAATACATGCATTTTCAAAGAACAGCCAATTTTTTACTTGACTAGAAGTGAAAATACAGAAAACAAAACTGGTATTTTTTTTTTCTAGGAGGTGTTTTGATTTTGGTTTTCTAGGAGTTGTACTAGCTTTATTTGTTTTGGTTAACAGTCATTAAGTGTAACTAGGTTATTTCACTCAATTACTACAGAGCCAGAATTGAAAGAATCTTAAGTGACTGAAAGAGGATATAGGCTAGAGGTTAAATCCTACTTGTCCAGATCAAATGACCACAGTATTAGTGCTCTCCATGATATTGATGTTCAGCTAGTAGAAAAAAAAAAAAAAGTCATTTGGTAGCTATCCACAGTTTGCTGGCAGGAAAAGGGGAAACTGCAAATGTGATGCCATAGGAATATTTATTGGGTTTGGCACAATATTTCATTAATCTTGAATAATGGTATACATTTGTGGAAACTGTGGGTCACCCAACACAGGGAAAGGCCACAAGCATTGGAAAGGAAATGAGATTTGAATTCAAATGACCTTGAGAAATCCACAAACTAAACTACGTAGTAGAACTGTAGCAATGAAAAAAAAAAAAAAAACCAAAAAACAACCAGAAACCAACTCCACAAATACGAAACAAATTACTTTCTTTTAGTCCTCACAGGCAGGAGAGGTTACAATGGAACAAAATATATAGCAGAATGACAATGAAAATTAAGACAAGATGTGTAGTAAAGGAGATGAACACTGGGAATGCAGGAAAATGAATGTTATTACATAGGACACTGAGAAAAACATTTTCTACTCAGAATTTACAAGGCTTCAGTTATAATAACAAGCACTGCTTGGCACCAGAATCTGCTTGACTGTATCAGCATTTGGTGCCAGATATACTGACAAATCAGAAAGAATTCAGAGGACAGCAACAACACAAGCCCCTGAAAAATAAACTATCTTTCTTGATACTACCTTATCAAAACATAACAAAGGACTAATAAGATTCCACAAATTGTTATAAAAGGACTTTTTTTCTGTGTACACTAGGGAGAGGTAAAAATGAAACTATCTTACCCTTGCTTCCACGCATTTCAACATGCTTATTTAGGCATTTATTGCCTTCCAACCCCATTCACTGACTTCCCTTTTTGTCTCCTGTCTGCTGAATGATTCCTATTTCTCACATTCATTTCTCACAGTCAAATATTTCTATTAAACAATTTTGTTTGGTTTTAAGCACTGAAAGCGTATAAAAAAAAAAGGCAGAAGTGACCTCCAGATGTGGAGAAGGCTTGAGCAGTTTAGGAACAGAGGTGAAGTACTCTAAAACAGCATAAAGAATCACAGGAGCACCAGTAGCAAAGCTTTTAGGAAAAAAATACACAATAGTTATAAATTCTTGTACACTCTACCTAGATAGCCAGTGAATGTTCCTTTTTAAAAGTTTTTAAGAATTTAGATGCATCACTATCCCTCTAACACTCCTGCAAGTTTTATACTCTTGGACAAAAATATCTAACAAATAATATACTGGGCAGATCAAACTGTGCCTCTCCAGCTCATTCTGAGTATCTAAGTTTGTGGTCAAGGCAACGTAGAAAAGGTATTAAAAGCAACATCGATTACCTTATATTAAATTAATGAAAAAGTAGAGCTAAAACACTTAATGAAGAAACATTTGTGAGGGAAATCAAATGTAAAAAGCCACCATTTAGCATGTGCTTAATATTATGTGTCCATTAGCCTTTCCCCCTTGTTCTTTTTAGGTAATGTAAACATAAACAGAACGGATTTTTATGGCTTCTCATTTGTGAGTTCCTTTAAGTTATTGGTTTAATAGACAAACCTCTCATAGGTTATAATTATAGCCTGAGGGAAAGCAGTCCAACTATGTACTTTTTGTTTACTACCATTTCAGTATAGATTTCCATTTACTCTATCAGTCCTGTGATTTCCTGCCATGACCAATATAATCTTCAGCCAGTTATTTTGTTTGGAAATCTTATTCCACAAATATATCCATGGTTCCTAACATGCCATTTAGGACCATGCAAAAAGAAAAAAAAATTACTTTCACATCCCTCCTCCAAGAAGCATAACTGGATTATTGCTTTTACAATTAGAGGACTCAAAAGAAAGATGGGTAAGCTTCCAAATGCAGACATTGCAGTCATCTGCACACTGAGTTATCTCAACCCTTCCAAATTTCTCAGAATTATTAAAAAAAAAAAAAAGGAACATTTAGCACAGTGTCCAGTTAAAATACAATACCTTATTTCTTTTCCTTTTTCTTGAGAACACCAGTTTCTACATCTATGTGCACTTTGAAATCTCTACCACAGGATGACAATTAAGCATGCTGTTCTAGGCTAAGAGGTTACTGTCCCCTATTTTTTACCAGCTGCTTCTCCCTGTTCCTTCCTGTTGGAGGTAAGAAGCTCCTCACATCTGCCAGGAGAACAATATGTGCAATTCCTTTTAAACTCAGTTCTGTCAAAATGGTTTCCTTCACAAGGAAAAAAAAACAACCAAACAAAAAAACCCACCTAAACAAAAAAAATATCTCTAAGAAGTGTTTAAGTTAATCTGGAATTGTGTGTCCTAAATGCAATTTATCTTTAAAGTTCACAATTAGAAGCTTCTGTTTACAATGACAATGGTAATCAACTTATGCTTCCCAAATGGTTCCCCTGGCTCTTTCTTCAATGCTCAGGGGCTAAAATAGGGAACATCTGAAGGTAAATAAATTGTTCCTTCTGTACTATATCAAATATTGACATGTTTTAGAATGTATCATGCTGTCTTACACAGTTAGCTACATCTAAGATTGTGGACAGCATCCTGACATATTAAAATACCATTATGCTGCCAATCCAGAACAGCGTATACCAGGCTTTTAGCTTTTCTTTATCATTATTCTGTATAATTGTAACTTATTTCTCTGTCCAACTGTAGGTTATACAGACACCGTTAGGAACTCTGTTATAAAAGATTCTATCACTAAGTTTGATACAATTTGACATTTAATGTAACTTCAGAAATAATTACTTACAGATGTTATTCACCATGCCATAACAACCACTAGCACTGAATAAATCTGAAAAAAATACACCGCAAGTCAATCTAAACAAAAACAGTTTGATAAATCTCTTTTCTGCTATGAGTAGCTACATGCAATTATGAAGAATTTGTCCTGCGTTCATATGAACTTTTAAATAGGTGCTTATTTATCTAGATGACTCTCAGGTCAATGTTAAGACCTCCAGTGGTTCTGCTATTCAACCTACACTAGATTCTGAGACAGATTCACCAGCTTCTGTCTAATCCTCTGTGCTGCCTCATGACACAAGGCAAAACTGTGAATTTGATCAATTTACTTTATTGCTTTGAAAGGGCGAACTTTTATTACTATTACCATGAACTTATCATTAAGACAAAGACTTGCACAAAAAATGACAGGAAATCATAGCTCATCTAACTCCTTAGAAACAACGTCACAAATATAAGGTAATGAAATAATTAAATGGCTGTATGGCATCTGGCTGAGACAGAGTTACTTTTCTTCAAAGCAGCCCATATAGTACTCTGTTTCAGATTTGTGACTGAAATAGTGTTCGTAGCACACCAGTCTTTTGGCTCTTTCCGAGCAGAGCTTGCACAGCATCAAGGCTTTCTCTTTTTTCCACTCTGCCAGCAAGTAGGCTGGGGGTGAGCAAGAAACTGGGAGGAGACACAGCCAGGACAGCGGACCAAACTGACCAAGAGATATCCCACACCATATGATGCCATGCTCAGCAATAAAAGCTCAGGGAAAGAAGAAGAAAGGGGGGATATCTGGTGCGGGAGCTGTGTGTGCCTCCGGAAGTTAGAAGTTAATCTTTACGCTGGAGGGGGAATACTCCCCCCTGGTTCCCTGGCCACGTGGCTCCACAGAGCCCCAAACCGGGACCGCAGAGACCACACTGGGAGATGAGCAGGAGAGAGATTTTATTGTTTTAGGGTCCAGGTACTTATAGGCTTGGGGAAATTAGCATACACCCAATCAAGGAGCTAAGGGCATTTTAACCACCGCCCACAGGGGCAAGGTTTCACAGCCAATGGGGAAAGGTAACAAGGGTCAACTATACATAGTAGTTGTCCCAAGGGATTTTGGGAAACACAGTACTTCAGGTAAAGGAGAAGTTCCTGTAGCACTTACTTATACAGCATTACAATCAGTTTTTAAGACAGGTTTGCTAATTTCTTCATCAGCTTCAGAAGTCCATCCCTGGCAGGACTTCTTCCACTTTACATATTGCTGGTCAATTGCTACAATTTGGCATTTGTCTTCCCAAGAAACCACTACTGGTGATAAAGCCTTGCTTTTGATGAAGTTGCTAAACACCTTTCTGCCAATGGGGAGTAGTGAATGATTTCCTTATGTCACTTTGTTTGTGTGCACAGCTTTCAGTTCACCTACAAAACTGCCTTTTCTCAATCTGTAAGTCTTCTCACGTTCCTTCTGTTTTCTCCCCTCTCATAGGAGAGGAGAGTGAGCAAGCAGCTATGTGGGTGCTTGGCTGCTGACTGGGGTCAACTCGAAACAATGGCCAAAGTAATTTGCTATAATTAAACAAAAAACAATGTTAAAGATTAAAACCTCATAAGAACACCAGCATTACTGAAAATTTATCAGTGTGTAATACTTGCTACAATCAATCTTTTTAAATCTTATTCAATTCCCTGGACAGTATTATGATGAGATCTTAATTTTTTTCAGTCAAAAAATACTCTGAGTTTACCAATATTTTTTTTTCAGCTGCATGACATTCTCTTTCCTGTTAAAACCTTGTATTTTAGTACTTTATTAATAACTCTCACAAGAAAAGATACCTCTCAGATTCTAAACAATTTGAAATAAAGCATATCTTCCCATTAAAATAAAAGAATGAAGTGATACATTCATGCTTATATCACTATTGTAGTTACCATGCTACAGCCACCTTAACAGCTATTTGATGGATGACTTGTGAGTGTATAAAAGCCTGTACTATATAAGGCAAAAGAGATTTCGGGATATATTCTAATGAACTGTCTTAAAGGCTAATAGCTCACACACACCTGATACATTTTTTCAAGCATTGCCAACTGTTTTCATCAATCCCAAGCACATAAGTGGATAATAAAGATTGATTGAAACCAGAAGTATTTGAATTTGAGTATCATGGGCTTTGGAATGGCATACTACAGTAGTTTTACTGAACTGCTTTATGTAGCTGGAATTATCCACATTTAGTGTACTGCTCTTGTGAGTTTTATCCATGGTGAGGTTGAAATAACACTTTTATTCTCAGCATCTATTTCTCATATAATTCTTAACATATTTTGCATGCTGAAAACTCTCGTACTTGGCCAGATTATTTTTTTTTCCTAATTTGAGTGCTATCCCTTCCACCATCTAGGAATTATCTGAGTGTGAAAAAATTATATTTAAATGCTTTGGCTTTTTTCTCTTAAAAAGCAATTCAGTACTTCTACCCTTACATATTTAAGCATGCATCAAACTGTATATTAGCAGCTGTACTCTATTTTTTCCACTTGTATTAGCCATTTCAGAGCTTTCATAACTGCATTAACCCTAATACATTTTTATTAGCTTGCTGCAATGGGAAATTCCAATCGTGCCTCAAGAACTGAACAAGAACCTGTCAGAACGTTACATTGTCAGAATTTCCTGAGGTTCACTCAACACTGTGGATACCTGCTAATAACTAGTTACATTCCATTCAGGGACAGCTCTTAGCAATTTGTGGTACCCATGGTCATCCTAAGATAACATATTTCCCAATGACTGGAATTTAAGTTCCTACACAACAGTAGGGATTTCAGTTTTAGTGTTAAGTGAGAGAATGTTTCAATTGTCACTTTGCAGGGGTAGATGTAAAAGTATCACGGGACATAGTCTACTTTCAGTTATATAAATGTAAATTTAGAATAATTTTCCTAGTGTGCTTTTATACCTAAGCTGAAATGAGAATTAGAGTTCATAGTTTCATTAGTAATATTCCTGCAAAAAAAGCAGTTCCAAGTGGTTAGTGGGAAACGCTGTGGGCATTATTTTTCCCATGAGATTTTACTTAATAGTCATATATTGGAAAGAGGAAAAGAACCCTGATCCTGTAGAACACTGTACTCAGAGTAGCAATGTTGATATTTATATTAGAAAGATTTACAGAAAGAAAGAAACAAAAAAACCCAAACAAACAACAACAACAACAACAAAAAAAACAAAACAAAACATTTTTGACCTTTTAGTGAGTCAGAAAAACAAATTAAATCTAGTTAAGAATAAACATATCTACCAAATAATACTATGGATACTGCTTTGCTTTTTTGTTCTTGTTTTTACTTTTTTCTTTAATCTGAGATCTGAAATTAAAAACAATGAGCCTAGAAGTAAAAGTCTGCACAAAATCCCAAGCCTAATGTTCATGAGTAATTTCTCTAAGTGCATGCAAAAAATGCATTTGTGAATGCAGTCACTTAAAAGTCTACTTGATTCTTTAAGTATATCTATATTCAGTCATCATATATAAATTTATTTTCCATGTGGAAATATGTTTATACATTAACATTTTGGCACGAAGCTGTGTCACAAAAAATATTTTTTTATATTTAAATAAGTCCATTACTGGAATGTACTAAAAGCTTTCTGAGTGGACCGTAAAGTATTATCTATAGTAGTAAATTGAGCAGGGCCATGGCACATGCTCAGTTTTTGATAAGTGCATATCCATAGCACTAAATTATCAGCGTGACCTTCAGCACAGTTTTGGTTGATGCCAACCAGCACTTGGATCCCAAGAGTGCTTAGCCACAGTTCAGCAGCCACCACAGCCCAGGAACCATTCTCAGAACTCAGCCATCCTGTACTGAAGGGTAAGAGAAGCATGGTAGCTGGTCTTACATAGAACAGGCATGATCCAGTGAATTAAATTATTTTAATTAAATAAATTTTTGCATAAAAATGCAAAAAGCTACTTGCCTAGTACCTGGGGATAAAAGCAAGAAATAGACATTGCTGTATTTTATCAATGCACCTGCATATTTACGTCAAAATGTAACCTGTATTTTTCCTTAAAATACTATACTAAAGCCACAATTCATATGTGTAGAGAGAAAAAAGTCAACGCCCAGCATACAAGGTCAACTTTTAAAAAGGAATTGAAACAAATTATAGCTATCATTGGATATTTTAAAAGAAAGCAAAAACCTCTAACTTTCTTCTTTCAAGATAGTACCAAAATAAAATTCTACACTGATATTGCACTGCAGGATACTCCACAGAACGCATAATGAAGATTATTCTCAAGTGGGTCTCATCAGAGGATAAATGCTGAAGCTGCAAAGAGTAACACACTAACTTCATCCTCCGAGAATGTGATAATTTGGAAGAGACTATGCTGACATTTGTAACTCCTTATCACAGATACTGTATTAGCTGTTCTCTTCTACTGGACTTTGCCTGCTGGGATTACTGGAGAAAATGGGATACTTCTGAGTATATCACAGTGAATTTTGATGACTTCCAAAAGCAAGTAGACAGACACTCACATAAGGTGCTTGGTCCCTGATCACTTTCACAGCAAGTGAATGAAGCAGTTATACAATTAAACGACTTGCCACAGTATTTCCTTAGGTAGGGCAAGAGAATTTTTATGTCCAAAAGCTTTAAATCGTCCTAGAAGCATCAAAGACCATCGCTTTTCAGTAGCTGCTAATAATGTAACTATTTCAATGTGTTGCACTGAGACTGTGCCACCAGCAACCAATGAAACACAGTGGTAAACAACCAGTGCATGAAATTCATGACAGATTGTAGCTCTGTACTCTGGTAGATTATGCTTCTTAAAACAAAACAAAAAACACAAATAAAAAAACCCCCTGGGAGTACCATGTCTGGTGACGAAGTAACAACAAACCTCTCATTATGAGGGGTCTGTCTTAGCACATAGATTTAAACACACATATTTTTAAAAGTTTCTTTATAAAATGTGACACAACACTATTCATTGTATACTCTGAATATTCAGTCCTATAAAACGTGATTGTATCAATTATATTAATTACAGTTGTAAAAACAATCATACTACAAATCCCTTTCACTTCACACTCTCTCTATTCTGAAGTATTTCTTATGTCTCTTCTCAATTCAGACAACTGTTTAACTTCATAGTTTACACATTAGTTGAGTACTCTTCTTTAAAGTAACACATTTTGCATGAATGCCATATATGATTAAAAAATTAAGCTTTAAATGGTAAAAAGAGTATGTCTATGAAAATTTAAAAATAATACATGTCTAATGCATATGGACATATTTTTTCCTTCTAAATTATCTACTGCTTGAATTGAAAGGTTATACTAAAAGAGATGCAAAGTAGTTTACATGCATGTGCAGTTCCTTAATCTGTTAGCTAATGGAAAAAATTCAAGGTAGTTATTTTTTTAAAAAATATTTTATTCCTTTTCTCTTTTAAGTAATTCGGTTATTATAATAATTATTAGTATAATATATTTACATATAATCATATTTTATATAATTAATAATTGAATTGCCACACAGAATATCAATTCAACATGGCATAATAATAATTATTTCTTTAAAGTAAACAAAATTAATTGAATTACATTAGAGGTACCAAACAAAAAGCACCTTTTGATTAGTATTGGACAAAACATTAAAAAAGGCTTTTTTCATATTGAAAATAACAGTTCTATTGATTTAACAGTGAGCCTGAGATAAACAGCATATAAAAGTATCAACTTCAAGTCCTGTAAACACCATGTTCATCAGAGTATGTAGGACTGTGACTTTTATTTGTTTTCTATACGTTTCACATGTGAACTCTTTGCTTTTAAAACTGGTAGACAGAAATACTAAACCACTGATACACGGGTGTTTCTTTTCAAAATATGTACCATTCAAGGTTGGAGAAAGGGATAGAAAACACCTCTTCTTTGAAACACCTTTCAAAACCATTTTGAAAGTCATCATCTTCTCTTCATAGGTCACCCCCCCCAATCTGAATGACAGGAAGAGCTCTATATCAGAAACACACTGCTCCCCAAATGGTCTTTTGCTAGAACAGAAGTCAAGCTTGCATTAAGGCAATATCTTTGAGATAGGCACAGCTAAATCTTCCATATATTCTCCAAATCCACTAAACCGTGGACTAATAACGTAAGAGTGACGAGATTTCTAACTGTGTGCTCAGTCTGGTCTTTGCCTGTTTCATGGCACTATAGATGACAAACCTACGAGAACAGGAACCAAGATGCAGGCTTACACATTTTTTGCAGTAATCAACATAACATCCTGTAATGTTAGAGAAATCAGTCACAGGAACCAGTTGCACAGTTCATAAAATTCTTTTTATCAGTCTGAGACTTACAGACCCCTAGAAATTCATAGACTAAGCAATTATAATAACCGCATCCTGGTTCCCAGACAAGCCATGTGAAATAAGACGCTTACAGAATCTGCCGTAACAACGCATGGCACTGAGTTACTGCTTCTTATCGTAGACACTATGAGAGTCTGTAAGGACCTCTCTGTCACAGCTTCTTATTCTTCATGGAGACATATTCAATGACATTCCACATAGCTCTCATCTGCAGCTAGGCAGACACTTAGTTGAATGGAACTCTCTGAACCATTTCAGCTAAAACTCCTGCTGCACCTCTGTCTCCCTGTTTAGACAAACACCATGTTCCTGTGTGCAAATATTTCAGAGTTTGTGATTTTTTTTTTCTCACAGGGAAAAAAAAATGCACACTTTTCATTTTCTCAGTTGAATCTCCTTTATCTGCCCTACAACTTTTTCTACCTCAAAAACATCAGCTGTTGCTCATCAAAGAGAGAACAGGACATAACTTTGAATGTACAGACACAGATTTTGGACATATATTAATCTGATACGCAGAACATTACAGTTTTTTCGTTTTCAAAACTAAAACTTTGTGTATAGAGCAACTGAATTCCTACTTTTACTTTGTATTGTATTTCTACAAGTATATATTATGTATTTTAAGGGTACAGAAAGATCAGTGACAAAGTTTTTATAAAGCCACCATATAAAGAACACCGTAGAAATCATAACAAAATACTATATTGTGTTATCACAAAGCCAGGTTAGTATGTTTTTTTCTAACAGACAGTTCTCACACATTACTTTGCAAGGGTTAATCTTACAAACAGGATTTTTTTTTTTCTTTGAACTTCTTTAAATTACCTTTCAAAAATTTTTGTTTTGGTGTTATTATTACATTTTTTATATGAGCATTGCTAATATTTCCCTCATTCTTGTTTTCCTTTTTCTTTCTGGAGAGGTTCAACTTAGGGGAACCTTTACTAAACCTCTTTCATAATCTTGAGAACCAACATTATGATGAAGAAGAAACAGGGCATTATTAAAATCTGATGCTCCTACAAGTGCATCAAAACAAAAGCCCCATCTTTGGCACATTTATATACAACTTCTAGGTATGTATCATGACATAAAATGAATCTACCTGCTATTTTCTCTGGACTATAACAGTTCAAGGTGTATTTGCTAGATAAATGCCAAATAGAGGACAAAACGTAAAACAGTTTTAGATGTTGTGGCCGCTGAATGTTATCTCAGTTATTAGGAAGGCTATGAATACTTTCCAGTATATCAGTTTGCATATTCCTCATTTTCTAGACTTGAATACAGAAACAGCAAAATCCATCAACGTTATTTATCACATGTAATAAACACTACAAGTCTTTTTTTTTTTTTTTTTTTTAATTAACTCCAATGTTTACTGACTATAAAATTGCCTAAGGCAAGAGGACAAAGCAAAGCATCAAAATTCTGGCAAATATAAGGTGAAAGCAAGGCATGCATAAATACTGATGATGATGATGATGATAATCTCACAGGATCTTATATATCACACCACATCAATGCTTGCACTTTCATCATTGATACTTTTTACTTAAAATAACTACAGTAAAGAGCTTATTACCAGTTTTAGAAATAATGATATAACCTTGCATCTGGAGAGAATAACTATAAAGCACCTGCATTTTGTTTACTCCCCCACTCATTTCCCACTTTTCCAGATAGCACACAGAGCTAACAGCTGAGAGGTCAGAAGGATGCATAGCTGCACATCTTTGGTAGGCCTAGTCCCTATCACTTGCTGCCACCAGCAAATATAATTACACCTGCTTCTGAAAAAACAAAGGATAGTTGGAATCTCATCCCAATTCAGTGACTCAGAAGCCACCTACACTGTTCTTCTGCTATGATCAATAGAGAGAGAGGTCCAGGAGACAGCACATAGTTAAAGCACATGGAATAGCTTGACTCCTGAAGGTATCTATCCCTCTTCATTTGAATTGTCCCTACATGAGTAACTTGTGCTAGGTGACAAGCAAGCTGAGGTGAGATAAATTGGCCTAAGGGCTGAACTGCACCTTTAAGAAACAAACTTTAAAAAAATATAATGCTTCATTAAAATTGGTATTTCTACCTCATTCCTGCCAGGACAACACAACCTAATGCATAAACAGGGTTCTAACAACTGTTCTGTTGTTTAAAATACATTCATACAAATGAGTTAAACATAATTCTGTGCCAGTTAATTAAATCTTTGCAGGGAAGACAGAGTTAGACTAATACGGGGAAATTTTGAAAACCTTATCCCTGTACAGTCAATAGGCATGATGTTAAGTAAGACCAGTATGTTCCAATATTAGGACAAAACACCTACTATATTTTAATAATGAAATATAAATTGAGCATGTACACAATGTAGAGATTTATCATGCTACTATCAACATAAATCAATAAATAGGAATTTAAGTCTGATGTACAAAACAGGAGGAAAACGTAAAAAATTTAACAGACACTATGTTCACAAGTGAACAAAACTTAAATTCTGATAAGATGCTGAAATCCATTACACTTTCTACACTACTGTATTGTAAGCCATCTCTATAAATGTATATAAGATACATCACCATTTCTAAAAGCTGAATACAGTAACCTTACAATTCGTGCTTGTTTGCACTTCCCTTAGGATGTTTAACAGCACAATAAGATCAGGGAACCTGACTCTCACAACACTTGGGACTCTGATTTGCAGACTAGAATCCAGAGTGTGGACAACATTTTGTACTCAGCTAGACACTGGTCCCACTACTGACCTCTGTCCAAACTTGTAACATGATCATGAAGCAAAAAAATGCTACAATCCACTTCCTATGGACAAGAAACCAAAAGAGTAATATTGAGGGCATGTCTAGAGTAAGACAGATCTGAACCTGTGTTAACTCATGACAGCACACTGTTAACAAGGTCCTGTATTTCTCACATGGATTCTTCCTCTGCTCCCCTTAAATACAAATAAGAATATTTGATTTTAAAAAAGTAATAAAATAAATAAAACCAAAAAAACCAAACAAATAAAACCAAAGCCAAACCACACTTTGATGTGATTTCATTATTTTAGTTATATTAATTGATTTATTTGCTGCTCATCATGAAATCTACATCAACTGTTTGGAACTACTCCAAGACTTTGAACAAATTTAAGCCCAGGACACACAAAAAGTGTAATAATACTTCATCATACAGTACTTCATCATGCATAAATTGTATTACTGTATACTGTGCCCTGGGATGATTTTTGCAATGATTTTTATTACCTCTGCTCCATACTTTAAATGTTCAATATTTATTCTGCTTAAACTCTAAGAGTGGGTCATCAGTGTGTTCCTATTTCTTCGTCTGTACCTCTCTTTTTTTTCTGTGCCTGTAAAATGCCAACACATAATTTAATAATGAACTGCCAAGAAGATAGATAAATGTTTACTCAGAATTTTCCAGTCTGAATATCTTTCTTTTAAATTCTCTTAGCCCCTTTTAAGACTGTGTGATAAACCCTTAAATTCTCTTAACCCACTCTAAGGCTGTGCTATAAACCATGAATCTATTCATAGCTTGGATCATTAATGAGTAAGTATATTCCTTCCTTTAAAAAGAGCTGGCAAAGGCGTAACATTGCCTCATTTTCCCCCTTCACTGTCAATTACACACAAAGTCACAGAATAAGCTTCTCACAAATCAGGCTTCCTAGCTCTTGAATTATGGAAAAGTAGAGAACATGGGCACTATTTCATTTGTGCTTGAAATACTTAAGCCTCTTTGGGAAGAAAAGGTTTCATGAAAAACAGAGGATTAGTCATAAAACTGACATCTCCTCTGTTTATTCTCTACAGCATAGGTCAGCCAGAGGAGTTTGCCAGACTGACTCTGAATTTAACTTGGGGTGTAGATATATGGAAAGAGAAATCAGCCTGATCTGGGGAACATTTTTGCAGGGGTTTTTTTGTTTGTTTGTTTGGGGTTTTTTGTTTGTTTGGGCTTGGGGGGTTTTGAGGTTTTTTTTGTTGGTTTTTTTTTTGTTTGTTTTTATTTTTGTTTTTGTTTTTTGTTAGGCTGTTTGGTTTTGGTTTGTTTTTTCCCTTTGGTTTTGTCATTATTATAAAGATATAAAACCCCTCTTTAGGAAAATAGTGTCCAAGAAGTCATACATACGTGTGCTGCTACCCTATGGGACAGGGACATTTACAGAAATGAATATCTTTCCTGTCTTCACTGTTTTATCTTTCACCATTTACACTATAATCTTCAAATATTTAAGGTTTTAGGGCAGATGTTAATTAAAAATAAAAACAAATGACCGCAAAAACAACAAAAAGAAACTAATAGTAACGTATTTATAGAACTCCACGACTTCCTGCAATCCAACAGAAAAAACAAAATTTAAATAATATTCAGACTCCACATTTTCTTAACATTTGGCCCCTTACTGCATGGCAGTATCTGACTCCTATAGTATTAGAAAAATAAACTGATTTGGTGTGAAGAAGAGAGACTGAAATGAAAATCTAGAAAACTTTACACTTCCACTGGGAAGGTAAGACTAAAAAAGCAGAGCACAAAAACTGTGATTTAGAAGGCAGATAATATAGGAGTCCATGGTACGTTACATGTGAGCAAAACTCCCATATACGTCAGTATATGTATTCCACTGCTCCTCAAGAAAAGTTCTCCCTCCAAAACACCAAACAATTTAACATATTTATTTTATTTGGCTCTCAAAACTTGTCTTTTTTTGGCTCTTAAAACAGCTTTATATAAAGCCAACATATAAGTGATTAAGGTTCACTAGATTAATTTTGTAATCAGAATTTTCATGTTTAAAAAAAATTAAAACTGGAGAGATTTTGGGAGCAATTGTTTCCATCACAGGTTCTCTTTATTTTCTTCCTTTATGTCTTTGTAATAGTTACCTAGTTTATGCTTCATGTAAGTATATGCTTCAAAATCATTCCAAATATAAGCATAGAAAAAATAAGTAGGCATTCCTAAAAGCATAGAAAGGTGCTGTTTTCCTAGTTATATGACCCAGTGTCTTAAAAGTGTACTGCTTTTGATAAAAATGAAGAGGAAAGTAGAGAGCATCAGTTTTACTGGAAAAAGTTATTCCCAAATATTTTTTTAATTATTTATTGAAAGACTTTGTCAGAATCTAGAGTGTTGAATGATTAAAAAATACCTCTTCTTTCTGAGTTACAAAGAAAATTCTAGGGAGAAAAAAAGAAAGAAAAATGAAAAAGGCAGAACTCTAACCCTCCTCCTTTTCTATGAGAAAAGTCCTGCTTAAATGCTAGGCCTTTCCTTTGTGGCACAAATGAAATACCTACAGTTTTACACTACAGGAAAAAAAAATCTGGATTTCCTTTTCTCATGAGATCTTTCCTTTTCCTCCTCCAGATTACAGGCTTACAGTGCCTAAAGATGGGACAACATATGCCTCTTGGATCTGCAACCCTTTCCTATTAATCTTGTGATGAACTATAAACTGTTGATTGTAACCTATAACACCTGCCTTGTAAATAATCAAACTGTCCTCTCTATATGTTTTATAGAAGTTTGAGGTGAATCTCTAATATGTCAAAAACAGAACAGACAGTAAAATGTTTTCTTCAGAGATTCAAGGACTCTGAAACATGCCCTTGGTCCAGATTAGCATGGCTTTGATGATGTTCTGAAAACGTGAAAAAAATGACCAGCTCAGTGAGGATTTCAGAAAAGCTGAAGATGAATTCCCTACAATGATAAAGATTAAAAAATGAAGGACTAACATTTCTAGACATGTTCTTACTCAATTGCTTCCTTTATTCAGGACTTTCTACAGTATAACACAGAATTTATTTTCACTGTTATTGCTGTAAAATTTGAGCATAAATACTACAGATTCAGCATTCGGATTCTTTGTGTTCTGCTGTCTCATAGTATAAAATTTCAGAATGATGCACAATTATTACTGAAATCCCTATTTCTACCCATAAGCCAAAAGTGGGGTTTCTGATTTGAAACATTCCTACCACACTGTGAATGCTGCAATCTCAAAATGGAGGACATGATGTACCACATTTTGACTTACTTAGAAGTAGTTCGGGAGTATAATTTTAGGAAAATTTGTAATTTAGACTTCAAGTGCTAAGGTGCCTTTAAAAATGTTCTATAACGTTCATGAAAGCCTGAAGAGTTTTTGTGACTTTTACTAATGACAAACATGGTGTAGTAGTTTCTGACCTTTTGTAAGGGACCCTTCTGTATGTGAATACACCTTGTATATTCAACAGCATTCTGGGCATAAACTCCTCAATGTACATGTTAAGAAATTCACTGATGTAGGCAACAGCTATACACTTCATTACACACAAAGAAATCTCCTCAAACATACTCATATTAGTATTAAATTACTACTAAAGATCCTTAGCAGTAATAAAAAAATGTTCAATATTTTTATTTTCAGTAAAGGCAAAATGTATTTTATGACTTCAGGTTTAGGGGCATTTTCTGACCATCTCTTACACTGAATTTATCAAGCTTACAGTGACAAATGCATGTTGTCATAATCCTTCACTGTCACTGTGTACTGCTGCCCTAACAGCATCCACTCTTGTAAAACAGAACTGCAATCAAAAAGTTCAGAATTAATAGCTGTGAAATCTCAAGCACTCATAAGCATGTGTTTTTATCACTTCCATGCTCTGCAGATCAGGTACTCTTGTTATTTATTATTTGTGACAGTGAACAATTCCCACTTGCTTTAGAGAAAAAGTGAAGAGCTGTTTGCATAACTAGCAAGGTGAAAAAAACAGATTTGAAACTGTTGGAATCGTTTCACAAGAACAATGTACACAGCCCAGAAGACAGTTTTCTTCCAGAACACTATAATGGGCTGACTGCAGTATGTGCTATTCTACCCTCTATGTATCCTTTGCTTAAAAGCAGCTTTTACAGTATGTTCTGCATTCGTGAAGTGCCTGAAATGATGGAGTCTTGGTACAGAACTGGAGTACTGCGTACTCCAGTAGTCACCTTCATCAGCTTCACGCTGGAAAAATGCAAATATCTATAAAGTCTTAATAAAGTTACCTGGATATATACTATATATGGGGAGTATGTGGTCTGCAAGTGATCCAGAGAAGACCCTGGCACCTGCACCCCCAACAGCCCCCACACCACAAAGAGAGAGTGAAGCACTACTTCGTGCTGCAGTTTGTCAGACACGTTCCTCACCCCTCTGAGATAAGCAGTAGAATACGTAACATCACATGTAAATATTTAAGTATCAACTGTACTTTATCTTTTAAAGAAGCAACTGTTTTAAGAAGAGAAGGTAAAGGAAAAAGCATGGCTATAATGTTTTTCTTGAGATTTTTCTTTTCTACATTTCTTTTCAGAAATGAAACATGGAGATAGTATCTCCAAACAGTATATATTTCCAATTAAAAAGGAAAGATTAAATATAGTAACTGTAACAGTATTACAAAATGTCTCCATCTGCTGTAATATTAACATAGAGGAAAATCTATCATAGATCAGGACAGCAAGTAAGATTTGCCTGTGGGCAGTACTATTATCAGCACACAATTAGTTGCAGATTGGAGACACTAGCCTTAGATCTGTTCTCAGGCCAGTAATCTGTTTCCTAGCTGATTGAAAACCAACGGCTCTTGGTGAAATGCTATTTATTTAGCTACAGACAATTTGATTAAATGTAAGGGTAATAATAACAAAACTAGTAATGCCCAACACAACAAGAAATGGTATAGGTCATATTTTAATTGAGACATTTTAGTGAAGAATATGAAATTATGAAATGAAACAGGGTATGTTACATGAGAAGGGTATGTTTTATGGCAGAGTCGTTTTCTTCAGTTTAAAAAAAAAAAATAACCCACATTGTGAATGCTAAAAGGAAGTCTTTTCTACTGTCAATTACTATAAACCCATCACAAAGTATGAATACTTAGTCCTTAATGCTAAGTCTTTCGAATCCTTGGACTTATTTAATTTATTTTTTTCTTTGATAACAGATGGATTTTCTTTTATCCCTAGTAATTTGCATCAATAGTAGATCGTGAAGTCTTATAAATACATAAAGCCTTTTAGAAACATTTGGTAAAGTGATGCTTTAGCCAGCCCTTTCATACTTCTGTAACATTAATTCTCCAGGAAGTTTACCATATATTTTAAAGAGTTCAGTCAATTTATATATTTAATTAAGAACTAGAATAGAAAAAAAATATATAAATTTAGCATTCAAGGTTCCTAGAAAGGTGCACTAATATTCAGCATTAGGAAGTCCAAGGTGAATTTTCAATTAATTCAGCAGTGTCCAAAGGGTCAATTGAATAAAACATCCCCTGTCTCCTTGTATGTAAGACCATAAGTAATAAAACATTTTGCAATACAATGAAAACCAAACTCTTCTTCATTTATTCTGCATAGAGTAGTTTTACATTGTTGCTTATCTTTTCATCTGCACTAGGGAACAAACACAAGGATCCAGAATACTAACAACATGTCATAAATAATTATTTAAAGAACTGGTCTTGCACAAAAAAAGAACAAACTACATAAGTGTCCAGTGATATATGTAAAACATAGGATGGCAAAGGCGAATCCCTTTTGTAAATACCTACACAAGTTTCCTTCACATCTAAATTAAAGGTCTCTTTTGTTGTTTGTGTTTTTTTCTTTAATTCACGTAAAAAAACACCGCACGTAACAATTATTTTAGTAACATACCATCGCACATATGGACCTGGAGAATTTAAACAGAATGAATCACGGTGTTGCACAAAGCTATGGTGGTTTCATGTTTGCTCAAGGGAGCTGCCAGTGTCAGGCCTGAACCTACTGAGTTAACCCACCCTTTACATAAACCCACATGCTGGTGAAAAACCTACAGCACCTCAGCAGTTCTCTGTCAACCTATAAAGTACTACTCACATCTGCACTGTAGTTAGATATTTCAGATATGTTTTGCTATTCTATTTTTTATGTATATATTAATAAATTGAATAAAATACATGACCCAGACAATGTGCTGCAATTCCTAGGAAAAACTCTCATAGTTGAAAGCCTCTATGAAAGCAGGTACTGCTCTGTTTCACCCCCATCGCTGTCACTTTTACTCACACGAATTAACACCTGCTCTAGAAATAGCTGAATTTTATTTATAGTCAGAAAAATTCTATTAAAATAAAATGGTCGATTCAGGCCCTTAAGTTGCAGGAAGAAAAACCTTAATATAGTCAGAGGAGCCTTCTGAGTGAATTTTCTAAATCTATGTGACAGATCTTACCCAAGATCTGGGTTGAGGTTCAGAGGCTGAGCATGTAGTGCCCTGTTAAGTAGAGACTTCTAGTTTCCACTGAAATAATTCCTTCTGTAAAAGAGCTCACAATATTACTTGAAAAATAAATATTTCTCTCTCAAGGAAATCAATTACTGTCCTTCTGTAAACTTCTACTGCAACTGGAATATAATTACATGCTCATCGAAAATAGCATTTTTCTAATTCAACAGGATGACGGATATCCTCTCTATCATGCATGGCACACATTATGCCATTATAACCAATTTGGAATACATGGATGGAGATAAGGAAACTGATTCACTGTTTCATTACTCATAAATTTTATAACAGTGTAACTTCCCTTAGAGTAGGCGTGACATAATGAGATCAAATGTATGTTGAAACCAGGAGACATGAAAGTTTTGTCTGATAAAGGTGGGAAAATAGGGACTTAAAATATCACCATGAAAACATTGGCACCAGATGAACTAACTAATGGTTTCATTTGCTGTTGGTTTATTATCTATATTTCCATTCTTGTCTTTCATCTTTAGAAAGACTGAAAACTACAGAAGTATTTTCTCTTGTTAAATATAGTATTTAAAATGGGACTTGCAATAAACTAAACAGATTTTCCCAAGCAAATGGCCAGATTTCAACTGAGTGGCAAAGTTTAGCATTATAAAGTTGATGGGAGTTTCCAGGCCAAATCTTTCTCATAAATACGCCTACAAGCAGTAACACACAGCTCCATGGATAAACAACGTGACCTATCGCATAAATCAACAAAGGTAGCTCGACAAATATACGCTTGCTGTACCATTAGTTTAGGAATGTGTTCAGTAGTAAAATCTTATTTTTTTTTAAACGTCATTAAAACTACATCATTTCCAGACCCTTTTACAAAAGTAATTTTACATTTTGATGTAATACATTTTGATGTAAAATGATGATGAAAACCTACTCTGTTATTTTGCAAATGATACATATATACATACGGATAACTTAAATGCAGGGTATTTGATGTATGATGTCCAAACTGATAAACTGGTTTCTCTATCTATATTTTGTTTAAATATGAAGCAGTTTCTGAATATTATAACATCTGACACAATTTACCACTATTAATATTAGTTAAATTTGATTGACTTTTGTGGAACTTTTTGTTTCACCTAAAATGAGGTAAACATCAGCCTGAGAGGTCTGAAGATGAAGTTCAGTTAAGCTAACTGCTGTCAGTATTGTGTCTGTGAGACCAGAAAGAGTTTGTGTCAATTAAAAAATAACTTGTTAACCTAATATCAGTATATATGTGAACATGTATCTGCACACACAGATTCTATTAATATGCATGTGTATGGTGCACACACACATTTGGAAATTGTGCTTATGTTCTCACAAGAAAAATAATTTTGAAGCCTGACAAAATGCACTACATGCAGAGTACTTAATTTAGTTTTAATTATTGTTCCTTTAAGTAAACCAAAGGATTTAGTGATTGCTTTTTTGTTTGGCCTTGAGCTGCAGCTATGGAAGAGTGTCCCAGAAGACACGCAGGTCTTGCATCATACACCCTGTCTGTACAGCTCTGTGCAGACAGCTAAGAAACTTCAGGTATCTAAATTGACATTAGGATGCATGTGTTTAGACAGCTGATTCACAACCAGACTACCAAGACAGTCTCCATAATTTCCTTTGGTTCATTTTTCCAGCATCACACTGAGCTCAGAAACACAATTCTACACCAACTGTATTCCTGTAAAAGCACTCTCCTGATAACGGATCTTTTCCCCAAGGATGAGTCTTTAGGCTGCTTTAAAGAAGTTCTGCCTCTCAAGATGTGGTATCCAGAGGAAGTAGGGGCTAATTCTCATATTTTACACTGCTCCAGGGCTGAAAAGTCCTTGACATTTATACATGGATAAACAGAATACATTATGGCAGCCCCTCCCATTACTCTCTGACAAGTGCTACCACAGAGAAAATATTTGGCACATAACACAGAATACACTTCCTGGCCATAATCCCAGTCAAGAACCTGATTTTCACAGTGTTTATGGCAGACTCTCCACAATCATCACGTGAGTGTGTAATGCAGAAATAATTATCCTGTCAGATGGCAGGTATTTTGTTACTTATAAGGTGGTACCATAAAGGATATGATTCAGACATGACTGCAAGATAAAACTGCCTCTGAATTTTTGGTAGATGGAATCAGCATGTCTGTATTCTAGTTCTAAAACATATTCTATGAATGATTTTCAGCACACCAAATAGCACCTACGTTCTGTACCTAGTCTTAAAAAATTGACTTTACATTATCTATAATTATCTGTAGATAATAAAAGAGGCTATATCAAATACTTTGCTAAATACTAATTTTATTGCTTTCTAATATTGCAAGAATGCCACTTGCATCCACACATTCCTTTCATTCAAGCATTACAAACTCAGACATTAAGTTGTTAGATTCAGAACATTAAATCTGTAACAAAATCTCATCTGACAGAAAAATGTTTGCCTTTAAGAAATGTACCCACTCTAGTCAGTAGTCAATAAGGTGAATTAAGTTTTGAAAGACAAAGATAATGCTTTTCTTCAGTTTCTAAGCATTGTGCCATTTGTGATCCACTCTGAGTAGAACTGAATTGTACTTTTGGGGCTATGCTGCAGCATCTTACAAACTAATGACTACAAAACAGCTGCGTTACATAAGTGAGAGGATTTCTTGACTGACATAAACAATAATAAGAGAAAGTACATGACTTTTATTTACCTTTCAGTTTTAGATGGGGACAGCACATTGTTTCTGTTCAAACTTGTAAAACCCAAAACTTACTCTTAAGTTTTTCTATCTTCTCCTTCTACAAAAAATAATAATAAAGTGGTTCCTTCACTTCTGTTCATATATGCTATATATACAGCTAATTCCCTATTTTTTAATACATTCAGAAGTTGTTCTGAATTGGAACTGTAGACCTCCTCAGTGAAAACGGCCACATAGGAGTGAGCAAATGACTCATGTTAAGCACAGTTCCACACAGTTGGATAACTTCAGTGTGTGTCACTGACATAATTCAGGAACTTGACTAACTGGTACTTCGGTATAACCACATTTTGAGATTTTGACCTGTGTTCGTGGCCTGCTCTTAGATAAATATTTATAGAGGAAATTGTATTAAAATAAGAAATAAAAAAGTTTTAAAACCTCCTATGCATTATTCTGTTCTTCTAAATCACATTTTAGATGCCCCAACTAACCTTAGTTACTCAAATGAAAGTGACCTTGGGACGTCTCTGTTTCCTGAACTGTATGGCAGACAGTACGTCAGACCTAGTTTGAAATATATGTGGACGAATGTCAAATTTTCTTTTACAAATTAAAAAAAAAAAAAAAAAGAAAATGTATATGAAAATAACAATAATAAAAGCTTTATTTTGATCCTTAATAGTAGCTGTTGGTCTATTGATGTCCTTTCAATTATTGATTGCAATGGATATATAGTATATGCTACAAAGTCCAAAGTCTGATAACAGATAGACAACAAATCTACTCTTTCAGGAAAGAAAAATCCAGGAAGAAAAATACAAGAATACTATCCCCTCAGCACACAGTCAGATAAAAACACCTAAAAAGGTAATAAATTTTTAAAAATGGAGAGATGTATAATATAAATGACATGGAACATATTATATGTGGCCTAAGACTGAAAAAAAGGAAAATACCTTGCAGCTTTAAACAGTTTATGTTGGAAGCAGACTTACTTAGAAAAACAGCCTGCTAGCTATTGTACTGTACTTGCTCAAATGCCTGCATCAGTATTTCCTATACATATACAGTCAAAGAAAATTATGTTAATCCTGTTAAGATTAGTAATTAAATACTAAAATGTTCAGCGAAGAGTTCATAGAGAAGAGTTCACAGTGCATGTCAAGGATTTAATTGACTTATAAGCATAATGCTAACTACTGCTGAAGTTTGTTGCTTTTCTTTTATATTTTAACGCAAAACCAAATTGATTAGTTTTACAGCTCAAAGTAGCCCAGCGGATCACTAAATACATAAACTTTCTAAAACTTTTGAAAGAAAATACTTAAAGGAAAACCCATCTGAAGCTGCGGGTATTTCTCAGGAACACAGCTGTACTGATGGTCAAATGAGCAAATATCCCAAATATTAGAAAACAAGGCAACGAAATATAAATTTGAAAAAAAAAAACACACAAAAAAAACGAGAGAAAGGGAAAGAATCACACTCAGAAATACATTGCTACAGCACAAAGACTGACATTGCGATAGTCAAACTGCTAACAGTGGTTATAACCCAGGTTCAGAACAGTAGGTACAACGCCAGAGAGCTGTCTGAGTTGATAAATCAGATTCTATCCTTTTAAAGATGTTTCTTGCTACCCCTTGCCTATAATAGTACTGTTCTTTACTTATTCAGAGCATGAATCCTCCTTTACTCAGATCCTGTCCCTTTCGGCTTTGTACATCTCCTGGGAGCACAGAATGATTCAGTGGTAACTTAGTCATTTGCACTGTACAAGACGATTTTACTGGAGAGGAAAAAAATAAAAGCTGCACTTATCAGTGGAACACTTTGTGTTAAATAAAGATAATTAAAGCATCAACGATCCATCCATTTCATGTTTAATTAGCCCCTCTTTCATCATAATTTGTTACTGAAGGTCAAATGTGGGTCACTTTTAAAAACTAATTGCAAAATATTTAATATAATGCATAATGAGAACAGAAAATTGAAAATACTTCTGTACACTTTCACTAAAGAGTATTAAAGTCAAATATATGAAAGAATTCACTAATGTAAATGTTTATACTTAATAATAATGTTCCCATATTTTTGTGACACTGCACTTATGAATTGTTTTTATTATTATTATTATACTGTAGGATATTTGCTTAGCTAAAAGTTGTGAAAAACTTAATTCTTTAGAGTTGCTCTGTGATTATAAAAAGTGGCCTTTGAGATAAGCATCTCTGTGTACGTGTGTGTCTGTACATAAGCAAGAAAAAAGATGGTGCTTTCCTGCATGGTTAAACTGATTGCACCCTTAATGGATGAATTTTGGGTCCTGTCAAGGCTGCTGGGTATATGTGCACATTTATGAGGAAACTGACCCATTTAGTTCATAGATACAATTCACATACATGATAACTAACTAGTCAAAACGCTTCTATATTGCAACAGACTGATTAGCGTTTGAAATACTACAAAATAAAACTGGCTACTGTACAAATAATTTTTTTCAGAAATTAATTTCTACATATTTCACTTTCATGGAAATAAGACTTTACAGGAAATGCATCTAATTCTGATTAGTGTGTCAGCCCACTCTAGTATGATAAATATTTTTCTTCACTAAACAGTACATTTCCAATGTGAAAAGGCATTGGGATTTTTCATGAAGAATTACGGAATTGGCTTAGAAGTCAATACCCCAAGCACAGAAATAATGCTGATCAGAAATTCCTGTACTGATTCTGCTAATTCTACTGATAGGGACCAGCACCTCTTAAAAAATAAAAAACAAAGAAAAAAATGCCAGCACCACAACTGCAGTGTTTAAAGGAGTCCCTAATCACTGTTTAGTAGAGCAAGTAAAAAAGAAACCAAGATAATATGATGACAAGAAATTGTAAACATATAAACAGTTTTTAAAAGGCCTGTTGTTCAAACAGTGGTTGTTAACATGCTGATTCGCAATTAAAAGTTTCAGTGAAATAAACCTGCTTAGATGCCACTATTTTGCACTGTGAGACGAAGTGTGTGTGGGGAGAAAGCATATATTACAAAGCTATATCTGTAACTAGATGACAAAATAAACAATTATTTACAATTAAAATCCATTATGAGCATTGTGATTAAGTATGTAACTCTCAAAGTTGCTAAGTGATTCCCCTAAGGCCCTGAACTTTCCTTATCTTTGGCTGTCTTTGCTGGAAGTTAGTAGTAACCAGGCTCCTCATAAGCAGCATACAGCTTTAACTTTTGGCAAGTGATTAAGACCTGTGGAATACTAAGTGACTTAAAATTTGTTTGGCATTAAGTAGATATGTTAGTGCCTTACTGAAAACGACAGAATTGATAAGTGAGAGGCTAAAAGAATATTTCAGAGTAATACTACGTTAAATAAGAATAGGAGTTAAAGTTGTGAAAGTTCTCCTAAAAAAAAGTCACGGTGAAATGTCAGAAGTCTACTGAATACAGAACTTAGGTTTTAATTTATATAACACATGATGTCAAGAAGGAGGAGAGTTTCAAATTGTTTGCAGTTTTCTCCACTGGAGTTCTCTTATACAATACAGTATCAAACAAGACATATTTGGGAACTCAAATAGGAATTCAATTCATCAACTTAAAAAGGAAGTATCAAATAATCAGAATGAAAACAACTTGTGTTCGCTGGGGTACACCAGTCGGTCATGTAAGTAGAGACTATTTCCTGACAGCTCTACTGTAGGTATACGAAAGTATCTATTACCAATTCTAATTACACTAATGGGAAATTAGTATTGCTTTCATCTCCAATAACGTTCTGCTGAGTCCACTTATATGTTCTAAAATTGTATACATCTTCTAATGTCTCCTTAGAACAAAGGGAACTAACAATGAGTAAATAAAGACAGTCTAAGAGAGTTCAAGTAGTCTCTCTACCACGATCATGTCAATACGCCACTGGTTCTGTTCCACATGTACAAAAGAACTGTGAAACAATCTGATATACACCACATCAGGACCTGATATACACCACATTTATCTGCATCTGCTTCACATTTCTCTCTAAACAATGTGCTGAACAAGACTCCACGTGGTTTGGGTGTTAAAAATCCTGATGTATTTCGCCTGCTAAATTAAGATATACGGAAATGTCAATGTTTGAGATATGAAAAGTGTATATATTGTTTATGCAAGTAAGTCTTAACGTCCCCATTACAATGCAAAAACATGAACAGAACTAGACAAATGTCACTCAACAACAAGCTGGCAAGTACCCATAGGACAGTGGTGACAAAGGTTACCACTGATAGTCTCTTCCATAAAGTCTGTTATTTAGCACTACCTTTACTGTTTTCTTGCACAATTTCCAACTTATGTGCATGCTTTACAAGTGTGCAAATATTTTCTATTTGTTTAAAAATAAACAGGTAAGACGTTACAATACTGGTTATAAACTACTTGGGTAAACAAACCTTCATAACAGACTAAATATTTAGCACAAGAAAACCATCAACACTGAGAAATTGTTTTTGTAACTAACTACATAACTAATGGAGCCACTCAGGGTGTACTTCTTTTAGTTTGATTGTCCAAGTAAAAGTGTAATAAAGCCATTTTCTTCTACAAAGAAGTTTTCTAATATATTTTATATCAAAACATATTTTTGGAAAATGTTAAGTAATTCAAAACATACTTCTGTAATAAAATTTTAAGTAAGTTTTTTTTATCAAGCAAAACAATAATTTGTAAGGTATATTCCTTTACCATTCTTACAAGTCATTCTTTTAAACTAAAAAGAAACTACACTTTAACAGATTATAATCCATATGTATGGATGAGTTGCAAGAGCAAGAAAGAAGAGGTATCTGATTACCATATATTCCATTGCTCCTTTTATTCCGGTGTTCGCTAAAATGGCATAATCTACTACGTGCTTAATAAGCCTTAGGAGATGGAAGGTAAGGAACTTTCTTAGTACTTTGTATTTCATACAGACTATTCTCAAACTGAAATTGTGATGTACTCGATAGGAAAGAGTTAATGAAATGTATGACCCAGAAACTACTGTGTCAAGCGGTCTGTAAGTCTATATCAGCTGTAAAACCACATACACAAAAGTACTGGCAGATAGTACATCAATCACACTTTTTTGGTGACCTGAAAGACTGGAGGGGCTCATACAATTATGTTATTTTACAGTATTTTGAATATTTCTAAGCAGAATGCAAATACTGGCAACACATGGTAAAACTTCAATTGCACTAAACTAATAGACATTTGAAAGTATTAAAGTCATCGTGTACCATATTTGCATGTTAGTAAAGTGAACAGAAAGCATTTTTGTCAAACGAGTCAGAATTTCCCTGTTCCAGTCTTGGCTGTGTACTTACAGGAATCAGCATGCATTTGTTTTTAGATTCTTGTGTAACACGCATTGTAGCTAAGGAAACATTTAGAATATTATATGTAAGGATGTACTGGAAATCACTAAGAGTGAAGTATCTCATTTCACTACCACCCAAAAAGTAGTCCTCCAAAGAAAAGCAACCTCTGTCCAGGCTACATATGTGTCTTATAAAATAAACAGACGCTTTAACTTAGGAGCTTGATTCCCCTCTGTGCTATCCCTATTTTACCGTAAGGACTGTAAAGCAGTTACTACCATCACCAGTTTTAGGCTATCAGAGCTTCACTGAACCAATCCCCGCCAACACAGCCGAGACCAGAGCCAGTCACTTGTGGCACCCCTGAAGGCACCTCCCAGAGGTCTCGCGGTAGTCACACCCTACAAACAGAGCTATGCGGCAGCTGGGCTGGCAAATCAGGGCCTCTCAGCTTGAATGAAATTTCATTTGATAGCCAAGAGGGGCATTAAAAAAAAAAAANAAAAAAAAAAAAAAAAAAAAAAAGGGCAAGCAACGAAAACATACTGGAGTTGCGATTCTAAACTCACTAACGCTTATGTGTATTCAGAACAACTACTGCAATGAGTGCAGTCTCTGTAGTGTAAATTAGATCGCAGATAGGCTGTGTAGATTATTTGAGCATTTTGGTCCTAATGAAAGACCTGGTAATTACAGCCATTAACGCTTCAGCGCGTCGGCTGAATCCACTCACTGACAGCTTTAGGAAGCGTCAGGCAGGCAGCAACCCCCTTTCCCCGAAACACCTGGCTGCTGAGGCGAAACTTTCCACCTCGGCCGGAGCCGACACGTCTCTGAAGCCGCGAAAGCATCTCGGAGGGGGAAGCGAAAAGAACCGGCTGCTGAAGGCGGGGCCGGGGGGCGG
>VXAY01000768.1:647383-692060 GCA_013399855.1 Oxyruncus cristatus | reverse complement strand
ATTTTGAGACATCCTCCAGCTGCTGCCAGAAAAATTCATCATCCTCATCATCCTGGTTGGGTGGTCTGTAACAGACTCCAACCAGGATATCAGCCTTGTTGGCCTTCCCCCTGATTTTGATCCACAGGCACTCAACCTTATCGTTACTGACTTCAAGTTCTAAAGAGTCAAGAGACTCTCTAACATATAGAGCCACCCCTCCACCCCTCCTACCTTGCCTGTCCCTTCTGAAAAGCTTGTAGCCATCCATGGCAGCATTCCAGTCGTGTGAGTCATCACACCGCATTTCCATGATGGCGACTACGTCATAGCTTTCCTGCCGCATGATGGCTTCCAGCTCCTCTTGTTGGTTACCAATACTGCGTGCATTGGTGTACATGCACTTCACCTGGGCTGCTGATTTCACTCTTAACTCAGGCTTTCCACCCTTAGGCTCATCTCTGGAGAGCCTGGTTTCAATCCCTTCCCACTTTAAACCTAGTTTAAAGCCCTCCTGCTCAGCCCCGCCAACTTACAGGCTATAGTCCTTTTGCCTTTGCTAGATAGATGAAGCCCATCTGATTTGAGGAGACTAAGTGCTATGAAATTTGCTCCATGGTCAAAAAAACCAAAATTCTGCCATTGGCACCAATCCTTTAGCCGCAACTACCCCTCTTTTATTCTTTATAGCTGTGATTGTAATCTGTCTGGTAGACAGTGTGCAACCAAGAGACCCTCCAGACAGATCTTCCTCCTGACTGTCCTCTACCTGATTCTTTGGGTCTAGGGCCTCATACCTGTTCTTTAAGGGCACCCAGGGAGGTGATGGGGGTTGGGAGGGGATTCTTTTACCTCTCTAATCAGGGGAATGACTTGGTTTGGAAGGAAACTTGAAACTCATCTAGTTCTAACCCCCTGACACGGGCAGGGACACCTTCCACTAGACCAGGTTGCTCAAACCTCCATCCAACCTGGCCTTGAATGCTTCCAGGGATGCGGTATCCACAACCTCCATACATAACCTGCTCCAGTATCTCACTACCCTCTGAGGAACAAGTGTCTTCCTAACAACTAATCTAAATCTCTCCTCTTTTTGTTATAAACTGTTCCCCCTTTTCCTATCACTATCTGTCTGTGTAAAAATTAATTCTCCTTTTTTATAAGCCCCCTCTAATTACTGAAAGGCCACAATGAGGTCTTACCAGAGCTTCTCTTCAGGCTGAATTTCATGGGAGATGTGCTCCAACACTCTAGTTTTTGTTGCCCTCCTCTACCTACTCCAGCAGGTCCATATCTTTCCTGTACTGAGGATCCCAGACACAGTACTCCAGGTGGGGTCACATAAGAGTGGAGTAGCAGGATAGAATCAGCCCCTGACTTGCTGGCCATGCTTCTTTGTCAAGCCTAGGGTGTAGTTGGCTTTCTGTGCTGTAAGTGCACATTGCCAGACCATATCATTTTTCATCCATGAGAACCCCTCCACAACAGGGCTGCTCTCAATGGGTTCTTCTACCAGTCTGTGCTCATGTCTGCGATTACCCAGAGCCAGGTACAGCACCTTGCATTTGGACCTGTGGAACCTGTGGACCTTAGGTTCTCATGGGCCTAATTCTTGTCCAGGTCCCCCTGGATAGCATCCTGTTCTTCTGTTATGTCAAGTGCACTGCTCAGCTTCATGTCATCTGCAAACTTGCTCAGGGTTTTTACAATCTGCTCCTGAAGATGAGGGTAACTCAGGTTCTTGTTAATAGATCCCTCGGGGTGGATTAGAATGAAATGACATTGAATGACTGATGTTTGTATATGTTTGTACATATATATATATATATAAAAATATACACATATACGTAAGGTTTATTTTAGAACAATTTGGTTGCAATGAAAAGTATAGATGTAGCTAAAGAAAAGAAAGAGAAAGAAAGGATAAGAGTAGAAAGATGTTACCAACCATGAATCCAGCAAAAATTGTTTCAATTTAGATGTCTAAATTGAATTTAAATGTCTAATTGCCTAGATTGTTTCAATTTAGATGGCTGTTGGTTAAAGTGTTGTTTGTAGTCTGGATCTGTCATTGGTGCGAGAAGTCCACAAAACACTAGGTTCAAGGGCTTAATATATGTTTAGGTCTATGTGGGAACACCCACATACCTCCGCTGGTGGGGGGAGCTTTACTGTCTCTTGCAATACTGTGGATCATGCACAGTCCTATGGTGGACGGCCCCTGAACTTAGTCTAGGGGCACTTTGGGGGTCTTTGATGGTTTATGACACCTTCTAAGACGTGACACCTGCCTCTCACATCACCTACTGCAGCCAATTATGTCCCATCAGAAGGGATGAATCCCTTCAGACCTCTGTGTGAACGTCCCAATATCTCTCTCGGGTAGCAGGGGAGAGTTTTACACCCGAGCCAGTTGTGTAAAGGTATCACTGTCATGATAAAAAACATTATTCCAGGTTGTAAGATCTACTTCTTATAAGCCTCTTGCCTTATCTGGCTCGAAACCAAGATTTTTACTGAACAAAGGTTGATTTGTTTTGTCCATCTTCTGATGCTCATACCCTCTGTACCTGGACTGTTACCTTGAGCATTGTCAGCAAAGCTTTTGCAAATGGTCAAGTGCTTGAGCCATTAACCATTAACATTTCAGTCACTTACAAGGGTGATCTTACTGTCTGTGTCGTGTATAGAGAGAATATAAAGCACTAGCCCCAAGATGGAGCCCCTAAGGGACACTACTTGTCACTAGACTCTGCCTAGACATATAACAATTGAACACAACTCTCATAACAAGTCTTATGAGGAGCAGCTGAGAGACCTGGGGTTGTTTGATCTGGAGAAAAGCAGGTTGAGGATTGTTGTGAGGTGGGAGTCAGTCTCTTCTCCCAACTAACAAGTGACGAGACAAGAGTTTATGGCCTCCAATTGAACCAGGGGAGGTTTAGACTAGATATTAGGAAAAACTGCTTCAGCAAAGGGGTTGCAAACACTGGAAAAGTCTGCCCAAGGCAGTGGTGGAGTCATCATCCCTGGAGGTATTTAAAAGGTATATAGAAGTAGCACTTAGGGACATGGATTAGAGCTGGACTTGGTAGTGCTGGGTTAACATTTAGACTCAGTGATCTCAGAAGTCTTTTACAACCTAAACAATACTATGATTCTGTGATTTTGTACGCGCAGACACAGAGGCTTCACAGATTCTTATTTGACAGCCTATTTTTCCCAAACTGCCACTTACACAGCCACTCTCATTAAATGTAGGAAAGGTGGCCAGCTGAACTAGAATCACATTTGTGTGACTTTACAGGTAAAAAAAGGGCTCATTTAAGAGTCTCTGGCTAAGCAGCAGGTTTTGGGATGTTTACCTCCGAACTTACAAAGTTGTCTGAACTTTGCATTGTCAGCCATTACAGCTGAAAGCTGCTTGTACACCAGCAGAAAAATATGAACTTGGAGAGCGGGTTAAAATTTGTTCTTCAGTTCACATGAACTGCATAGCTCCTGTGCAACTCACTTTGGCAAATAGTACCTCAATATCTGTAATTATGCTTCTCTTACCTTATTTTCAGAGAGGCTGACTGAACCTTTTCATTGTAAAGACAGAAAACCTATTAAAGCCATCCAGGACATTGAAACAGAATAAACTGGATACTGTCGAGGACAAGTGTCAGTGCACAGACAGAGGTGAGATTTCCTTGCCCGTGCTGCAAGCTGGCAAGCAGTGTGCTTGTGTGGGGAAACAGATGGCTGGTGTGCTCTACTAAAGTAGCAGAACTAGTACACGCTCTCTCCTAGCTTCTACATCAAAAATAAAATAGTTCCCCCATGTAATATATACTGGTTTTATTTGGTTATGACACTTCAATCCCATTTTGTCTTTAATTTATTATGTGATGCCCAAACCAGTACATGTGTGCTGTATCAGTTTAAATAATTAATTATTTTTATTTATATTTTAGTCCCTACAGCAAGAAATTTGAAAACCTGGTTTATCTGCAGTATCCTGCCTGGGAGCCAGGAATGAGATTTGTAGGAATGAAATATTAAGATAGGATTGAGTTAAAAGCAAAAAATGGTCCATGACCAGTACAGGAAATAAATTCTAAAATGTAGTAGAATGTCAAGTATGTACCAAAAGTAAGAGGGAACTTAATTACAAAATAAAATAAAATAAAACCCAAACAGAAAACCTGATGAAACCAATCACTTTGAGCACCAAATAAAGGGCTGTAACAAAGCACGAAGGAAAACTAATTTATCACAGGCTTAATCCCTGTTCTCATTATAAGCAAAGGGGATTTTGTCACCACCTTCAATCACAAGTACAGTTTTATGTTTCTGAATTCTCAGCTCCTTTTTTTGCCAGACTCTCAGCTAAAGAATTAGGCATGTTCTTACATTGCTGTCCAAGACACTGATAATACTCTAATGTTTTCTTATGACCATTTTTTGGTCACCTCACAACCTTACATTATATCTTTGAAATCTAGGATCAAAGGATACAGAAATACATACAAAGACTCAATTAAAAGCAGACGGCATATGGCCAGAATTACTGTATCTGCAATCAGAGATAAAAGGGAAAGAAATCAAACAGAAGTTCTCTCAAAGTCCTGCACTCCGGAGGGATTTTATATATCAAATCCAGAGCTTGATTTTTACATACCATGAGCTTGCATTTGATTGCAATAGTTTGAATGTCAAAGATATTCTTAAAGGGAATATCTTTGGGAGTATGGCCTTTGGTTTAATTTGTTTCAATTTCTTCCTGAACACTGAAGGGATGAGGTCTGTGTATGTGTAAAATAATGTAGGCTTCCCATCCTCCAGTCCAAAGAAAAAGGGGAAGATAAAACATACAGAAACCAAAACAAAACCAAAAAACCCCATGGAATGTTAATATCAATTCCACATGAATAATGAGATATGAAGAGGTTACTTAGGAGATAGAAAACTTCCCATAGTTTTGGACATATAATTTTCCTCATGTGTTTTGCTCATTTGTAAAATGCAGTTTTTGCCTACTCATGCCCACCCATGGCCAAGTATCTGAGGGAATCCAAAACTGTTAAAAGCGATAACATAAAGCAAATTGCCATCCTCAACTTGCAGATTTTTTTTTTCTGTTTTTGAAAATTTCTATGTACAATAATGCATCACATCAAATACCTTCACTTTCTTCTACTTACATTTTTTGGCAACTTTTTATGTAAATAAGGAGGAATTTTAATACTTTACTTCTTATAATTTGGAACGTCAATCTAACAATTACTTCCTTTTAAAGTTTTACAAAAGAAAGACACTTGATATACATTATGTGGTATAATGCCAGAGGTACTTATGCTCAGTATCTCCTTTTCACATGAATACTTTCGCTTCATGATACTTGCAGTGTTGAAGTGTCACAATTACAATTTGATTTGCAGATGAAATAGCATGCTAAATGAAAATAAATGGGGATTTTCATGGACCTATAAGCCATATTTAGTTTGGAATCTAAATTTTTTCTTAGATTGAAACTGGATTTTATATTAAATGTAAGAATTTGCATGAAGTCCTCAGAGACCTGAACTTTATGAGACTCAAAACTGTGGTAAAAATTCTAAGTCTTAAGCTCATATTTGATGAGAACAATTTCAAATAAACTTCCCCAGGAGTATTTTCTTAATAAAATCCACAATTGCCTTAAAGCTCACTCTGGTATACAAGATATAATAAAAACAAACAAACACAAAATAATGAATAGATGTGCCCACGCTATTTCTGTGTTAGGTTGACATTTAACTTTTATGAAGCTTTTTCTTCCCGTCTTCCAGTTCTTTCTCTCATCTGATCAATGACTCTGATATAAAGATTAAAAATTATTCAAAGTTCTCCAGGTCAGAAGACTTGGATTTTCTGTCTCTAAAGCACTTTGCAAAGTTACAGTTTCTGGAAAATAAAGAGAACCTAACAGTTATTCTTATATTCATGTTTCTTGAGTTGTTTTTTTTTCCTCAACATATTATTGCTTCATGTTAGTGTAACAAAAACATTGAGAGTAAACAATTAATACCAAATGTAATTCTGTTTGACTTCAATTGGTTTCTTAAAAAGAATAATACTGAATTTTACTCTTGTACAGGAAAAATGTTTTTTTTTGTATAATCTTATTTTGATAAATGAAAACTTTTCGCAGCTCAATACTTTTAATTGCCAGAAAAGGAAAATCCATGTGTTCCTTATCTAAATGGTTTGAAAGCTGGCTGACAAAATTTTATTACTACGTTATATACCCCTGAAAATGGACATGCTGACAAGAAATAAACTGGAGCAGTTTAACTGACATTGCTCTCTAATATATTCATCCATTTATTTATTACTGCCATGTCTATATTTTTCTATTTAATTTTTAGTTATGTTTTTCATTTACTTGGAGATATAAATTGCTAATTTTGGCAGATAAAAAATAGTGGAACTCAGAAGTGATTAAATAATGTAAATATTCAGAATTTTTATTCAGATGTCTAATACAACAAATAGCAATCCAGCTTTCTTTGATCTGTGTCTGCAGAAGAGACAGTAAGAAAAATATTCTGTCACTTACTATTTCAGTTTTCCTATATGGATCTCTAAGAAATGAAATCATAAAATAAAAGTCTGAAACTTCACCTAGTAGCATAATATGCTTCTGACACCTCTTATTAATATGACAAAATTTAAACCGTCATTTATGTATACTCTTTTACCTCTTTATTCATAGTCATCTTGTTGGCCCTAAGATTTCTTGTAAAGAAACTTATGCAAAGTTTCTTGATTTCCAGGTGTTTGTTAGCGTATTTTCTTTCCCTTAAAAAAGTCTCCAACTAAATAATCAAAGAATATTGCAGAAGACTGTAGCATGCTATCAAGGACAGGACATTCCTTTGTATTAATATATTTTCTGTAGCAATGTTACATGAATAAATATTGTAGTATGCATGTACAGCATGCTAATGTTGTATTTCATTGTAAAATTCCAAATGCATATATAAAGACTTCAAATAATAAAAGCATTATATAGTGTTATCATTATGTGGCAAATATTGTGGAAGATTTAATATTGAGTTGACATAAAATTTATATTTGATATAAAATATTAAATTATTATTAGATAATACATATATGAAAAGTTTGTGTCAAGGGCTTTCTTTTTTCTTAGAATGGAGTAGAATTATGGTCATAAATTACTTACTATAATGAAATCCTAGTCCTTGACTGGGTTTCCTTTACCTTTGATAGCAGAGATGGCTGCTAGAAGCAGTTATGAAAAATCTTCAGTGTTGACATTGTTATTATTCTTTCTGATACATAGATGCCTTTTTAAAGTCTTAGTACACTACTATAAACAGTTTTATCTTAACCCTATTTTCTCAAATTCATTAAAACACAACACATTTTTACCTGTGGGTTTAAGTGCATATTATGCTAGTGATGGGGAAAAAGCTTGAAGCCCACCACAGAAATTTTATTGGGAGTCATACCCTGTACTGTAGGTAATTTATTTTCCAATAAGATCACTCATAACTGTTAAGATGTTAAGGACATGTAGTACCATGCTTTTGATATATATCATCTTGTTGCAGTAGGGGGGTGGACAACAAGGGAGTTTTTTGGACTTAAGAAGAAGTTTCTGCAACATGGAAAATTCAATTTGACTGACAAGTGACTAAGATCAGTAAACAGTGAAATACAAGTATTATGTTGGACTAAAGAATCATATGCTATTTCACTGATCTATGTTAAGAACCCTAATCTGCCTTCTCTCTGCCTGGATTCTCTAGCCTGTTCTGTGATTTCTGCAGAATATCTACCCAACAGATCATGCTCAATATGAATAAAGGAAAATTCCTATTACTTTTCTGTGCTTTCTCAAAAACATTTTCTAACAACTCAGTACAGTCAATCATGAAGACCCATAAACCAAGAATCACATGATACACCAACCAAAAATATCTAATTCTCAGAGGTTTTCCTTCACAAGATCACAAAGACATGGCTCTCCCTAACCATTCACACGTTTATCAAAAATGGTCTTTCATATTCTAATACATTTTTCTTTGACAATGTCAGATGAAGTCCTCCCTATTTATAGCTTGCTGCAAGTAGGATTTAGACCTTGACTTAGGACACAAAAAAATGATGTAAAACAAACAAAGATATTAAGCCATTAGAAAGCATCCAAAGGAGGGCAAGGAAGATGGTGAAGGGCTTTGAGTGGAAGCCGTATGAGGAATAGATGAGGTCACTTGACCTGTTCAGCCTGGAGAAGAGGAGACTGAGGGAGACCTCACTGCAGTCTACAACTGCCTCTTGAGGGGAAGAGGAGGGACAGGCACTGATCTCTTCTCTGTGGTGACCTGTGATAGGACCAGAGGGAATGGTCTAAAGTTGTGTCAGGGGAGGTTTAGGTTGGGTATTAGAAAAAGGTTCTTCACCCAGAGGGTGGTTGGGTGTTGGGACAGACTCCCCAGGGAAGTGGTCACATAAGTGGTCACTGATAGATTTCAAGAAGCACCTTGAGCACACGGTGTGACTTTGGGGATAGTCCTGTGCAGGGCTAAGAGTTGGACACAATGACCCTTGTGGGTCCCTTCCAACTCGGCATATTCTCTGATTGTGTGAAAAAAAAATACCACAAGGACCCATGACTACAGGAAAATGTTTACATTTACTTTTTTGTTTTTTTCTTAAGTGGAAAGCCTGTGATAGATCAGTAAACTATTATATTTTAAGGTAGTAGAATAGATACAGTCAAACCACTGTGATAAGATATAGATGATTCACACATTTAGAAGAGAAAAAGTTTTGTTCTTGTTAGTATTCTATTCCATTATTTAGAATCAACAGTCATTTGGCCAAGAGAACCTACAAAACAGTTATTTATAAGTTAACAGCTAAAGAAATACACAGATCAAGAGGGTTTTTTTAAGAAAGGCTGGATCAAAACAGTCACATGCTAGAGCCCAGCTACATTTGCAAAAAAATCATTATTTACTACATTAAGACTAGTCTCTCTGGATCAGTTTAGTTTTAGAGAAAAATGTTAATCTTTATTCAATAGTCTTCATTTAACATAAAATGGTTTTTAACAGTAATGACTGTGTATCATTTTAAGAAAAGTCTTTGCTTATTTTCAAAACAGCGTCACTATAGTTGGGAAAAGAAGTTATGAAATGCTGATGTCTTTTGTGTTGAAGTAAAACAGTGCATGAAGTCATAAAAATATTAGTATTTTTACATTTTTGTGCATCGTATCTATTAGTTTTGAAACTATACAATGAATAGTTGATCTTTGTCTATAGGATTCATCTTTGACGGGGATCTGAGCTCCAGTTGTGTGAACAGAACTCTTTCCACTGAAATATCCAGGAAGATTTCCAACTGTAAAGAAGTTTAGAGCACTCTTCCTCTCCCGGGTACAAAGATTATTATTTTGTTATTGCTACAGTTACTGTTCCTGAATTAATGTGACTGTTTTCTGCAACTTTGGACAAGTAAAAATAATTCCTTTATGGCTAAATGTCCTTTTATCATAATTCTGTAGTGATTTTACTGAATTCATGTCTAGAAAAAAAATTAACTACTTGTTCTTGGAGAGCTGATGTCAAAATCTCAGTAAAACCTCTAAATATTTTTATTGTCTAATGTAAAAAAATAGATCAGTGCACAAGTTCAAAGGCATTTAAAACCACAAACATTTTAAATTATATAATCTTCAAGTCCACTTGTGGATTCTGGTTATCCACACTCCTTTTACATGGTTATTTGGAATTTGTTAATTATTTTTACCTTCCTTTTTAAAGCTTTGAGGTTGACTAAATGAAATACAATACATATATATATGGAACATATTTGTAGCTAGGAATCAGAGACCTCACTGCAAAGACTTCCTTCCTACGCATAGGGTGATATGCTTCTACTTTTAGTTCTGAAAATTCAAATTAAAAAGCAGATAGAGCTTTACTAATTTCAGTCTAAAAAACTTCAGGAAATGCACAAAAATAATATTGACTCTCTCACCCTCTAACTAGTATGGTCCTGTGATCCCTATTAAATCTTTAGACCTCATTTATGTTTCCAGCATTCATAGGATCAGCTTCACATCAGTAATAAGAAGAATGGCCACCACACCTTCTTAGTAATTTGATATTGTCCAACTAATGTTTAATTGTTACTTGCTTCAGGTCCTATTACACAGTGAGAAGGGATGTTAACTTATAAGTGCGTTTTTCTGTACATATAAAAAATTTTTGTATATATAAAAAATTGTCCCCTAAATTTTCCATTTTGTGAGTAGATTTTCTCTTCTAACACCTGCCAATAGCAGTGTTCCCTTCCAAAATAGGAAGCCAGTCGCATCCTGAGCTTTTTAACAAGGTCTTGTGTGCAGCAAGTCAAGAGAAAAAATCCTTCTCATCTTTCGGGTAGTTGTGATACCAAATATAGAATGATATGGCTCCTCCATACAAAAAAAAAAAAAAAAAAAAAAAAGAGAAAAAGGTGGTGAGTACAGCAGAGACCTACCGGAATGACTAGGGGCTTGAGCACAGGATGTATGTGGAATGGCTGAGAGAACTTTTCTGCTCAACAGAGGAAGGGAAGGTGGAAGGTGAATGGAAAAGCTTACTGTTGTCTATAACTACCTGATCAGAGGTTATGGAAAAGACGGAGTCAGTTTGAAAGTGCAGAGTGAATGGAGAGGAGTTAACAGATAAAAGCTTGAACACAGGAAATCCAGATTAGATAGAAGCATTGTTCCATGATGGGGTAAAAACACTGGAATAGGTACTGAGGGAAGCAGTGTGATTTCTGTCCTTGTAGGTGTTCAAGACATCTGAATATGTGTCTAAATCTTCTGATCAGATTATTCTTTGTATGACTTTGCAGGAGGGAATTGAACGGGATGACCTCTGGATGTCCTCTCC
Organism: Oxyruncus cristatus; assembly: GCA_013399855.1. Taxonomy (NCBI): domain Eukaryota; kingdom Metazoa; phylum Chordata; class Aves; order Passeriformes; family Cotingidae; genus Oxyruncus; species Oxyruncus cristatus. The sequence goes on along the minus strand of VXAY01000768.1, from coordinate 681,135 downwards.
AACATGAGTCATTCTGTGTTTCTGTTATTCTGTGAAGTATCTGACAACTCATTTTTGGTATGGAAGAACAGCATTGTACCTACATATCTATAGTTTAAGTATTTTTTTTGTACTGTTCGCTGTCACACTACTGTTTGTATATCTAGATTTTTTTTTTCTTTTTACAATTTTTGTAGTAGGTGGGATCTGAGTTAAATGAACTAAGACATTACAGACACCATTCTACACTACTGTCTTGGTAAATTTATAATTAAATGAGATTATAAAAACTTCTGCCTGCTTCCTTATACTTTTCAAGACAATAATAATACTCTTCTTCAAAGACTTTCAAAGGCAGTTTCCAAGTCTTTCTTCATATATTGTTTACTTCTCCTTGAAAGCTTTTCAACTGAATTATTTTCCATTCAAATTTCACTTTGTAGGATTTTATCAAAAAAACAGAGAGCGCTCTTCCCTGTTGTTCATCATCAAGCAAGATAAATGCCAAACATGCTGCCTCAATACTAATGTGTTCAGCAAGATTTGGAGAGTTCTTTCACAGAGCAGGCAAAAAGACATTAAACTAGAAATGCCATTATCCCATATGTCTTTATGTCAAACAACTAAAGCACTGTCAGTGGTTAATAACTAGCAACTGAAATGAACTCCTGCTAATAGTTTCTGCTGGAAGCAAATACAGACCAAGAACTACATCACAGGTGTATAAGATATTAGTGTGAGCTGAAAAGTGTACCCAGATTTTGTTTGTGGAAGTCAGGAACATGACTAGACGCCTAAGCACTATCATTAATTTTCAAATGTTAATGGTGTTATAACTATCCCTTTGTTTTGAGCTGTGCTTATATATGTTATATATTCTAAACTACAGTCTGCATAAGTAACCTCATGGAACCACAAAATCACACAGAATTATAGAACGGTCTGGGTTGAAAGAGACCATAAAAATCATCTAGTTCCGATGCCCTGTCATGGACAGGGACACCTTTCTCTAGACCAGGTTGCTCCGAGCTCCATACAACCTGACCTTGTACAATTGCAGCGATGTTATACCCACAACTTCTCTGGCCAACCTCTTCCAGTGCCTCACCACCACCACAGTAAAGACTTTTTTCCTAATATCTGATCTAAACCTACTCTCCTTCAGTTTGAAGCCACTCCCCTTTGTCCTGTCACTACATGATCTTGTAAAAAGTCCCTCTCTGTCTTCCTTGTAGGCTGCCTTCAGGTATTGGAAAGCCTCAATTAGGTCATCCCAAAGTCTTCTCTTTTCCAGGCTGAACAAACACAGTTCTCTCAGCCTCTTTTGGTAGGAGAGGTGCTCCAGCTCTCTAATCATCTTGGTGGTCCTCCTTTGGACTTGCTTGAACAGGTCAATATCCTTCCTGTGCTGAGAACCGCAGAGCTGGATGCAGCATTCCAGGTGGGATCTCACCAGAGCAGAGTAGATGGGCAGAATCACCCGCGTTGACCTGTTGATGATGCTGCTTTTCATGCAGTCAAGGATGCAGTTGGCTTTCTGGGCTTCTCGAGCTTGTCCAGGTCCCTCTGGATGGCATCCTGTCTTTCAGGAGGGGGCAACCTAGTTCTAAACAGTGTATCACATGTTAAGCTATTTGACACAGGCCAAAATTACTCATTCATCTTAGAAAACTCCAACAGATACAGAAATACATAGGACTTAGCTTTCCTTGTGTTAACTACTATAGTTTTAACAATATGTAACATGGGTGTTATTTTTCCCCAGCAATACAGACATTATTTGACACTTTCCAGAACTTTTGACAGTGTTTAAAATTGTTTTCAGTAATCCTTTTATACAAGCAACTCATTATTTTCTTTTTTTTTCTTTTTTCTTTTTTTTTAAACCAATAATTCACATAATTTAGTGTGTTGATGGTGTTTTGGCGTTTTTATTTATTTGGACTTTTTTAAAAAAAAATCGTAACGTTTGTTGTGAAACAAATCTATACTTATAACAAAAAGGAAATCCATAATGTTTTCTTATTTTGAAGCTCACTTCATTTAGTTGACTTTTGAGACAATAACTGAAACAGTTTTGCAAATTCAAAAAAGATGATAATTTACTAGGTAGGTTTTTTTCTATATCTTTAATTCCTAGCACTCTTCTTCTGAGCATTTCATCAAGTTAAATTGTAAATCAAAAACTGTGAATATATTTTCAGTTGCTCAAAGGCTACCCATTAGCAACAGAGCCAGCATAAAAGGTTATATTTCTTGCTACATAAAAGAAGTAAACTATCAAGTTATTTTTTTAACTAGCAGTGATATTCAGAGAGGCGATCCTGTGAGGCATATGCTTTAAGAATGTGAAATTCAGGTCTCTAGGACTGTTTTTTGCAGTTTCTTTCACTGTTATCATTAATTTTTCTTGCCTTTGATACTGAGGAATCACTGAAGCTGACATCAAAGCCGTCGTTCCTGTCCCCTCAGGAGACTATACCAAAACCAGTGTATCATACTGGAAGGCAATAAGCATAGGATCAGGAATATACTCCCTGAGACAGTGGAAATATTCTAAATAAATATATGTCTAGAGGGACATATAGGCAATTAAATGAGTGAATTATGCATCTGAATTTACACTTTTTTCACTAAAATAAATATGTTGTTAATAACTTTCAGGTGCAATTAAAATTTTATATCTATATTATTTAAGACCACCTATTCACACACATTCCTGATGAAAGCATTCTTCCACCGTACTCAACATTGCATTTCTATTAGCAGTTCTTCAGTCTTTGCTGTTATTTTTCCTTTTAATTTATCATATAAAGTTAGAGTGGAAGAGCCATTTAGCAGGAGGTTTGACACTTGGTGTTTACATTTAATTTGTTTTGGAATGCACCTTGAAAACTTCAGAATTTCCCAGAAAATAAAATTGAACTGAAAAGTAGCTTGGACAGTTAATTTTTCTTTTTAATATAGCATTTATTATATATTATAAAAAATACCAATTAAAAGTGAAAATGCAGTGTCATTCTAAGACCTAATATCAACTCATTTCATTAAAAATAAAAACCAAAACCCAAAAATATGTTCCTGTGAAATATCTGAGTAAAATCAGTACAGCTTTTGTACTTACTTATCACTCTAATTACCATTTTTCTTTCTAATAAGTGTACAGAAGTAAGTATCCTGGGGCTTAGACTATATCATGTATATATGGATGAGGAAAGTCAGGCAAAAACACCAGGAAACCTTTTGGATGACCAAAGATCTCCTGGACAAACTCAAACCAAAAAAGGAAGCCTACAGAGTGTGGAAGTAAGGACAGGTAACCTAGGAGGAATACAGACAGATTATTCTGAGCAACCAGGGATCAAAGAAGGAAAGGTAAAGCCCTGATAGAATTAAACCTGAACAAACACATTAAGGGTAACAAGAAAAGCTTCTGGGGGTACACTGGTGATAAAAGGAAGACTAGGAAAAATGTGGGCCCTCTCTGTAAGGAAACAGGAGACTTGTTACCTGGGACAAGGAGAATGCTGAGGTACTCAAGTCTTTTTTGCCTCAACCTTCAGTGACGAGTGCTCCAGCCACACTGGTCAAGTCACAGAAGGCAACAGCAGGAACTAGGAGAATGCAGAATCAATCACCTTCTATAGGAGAAGATTGTGTTGGAGACCATCTCAGGAAAATGAAGGTGCACAAGTCCATGAAACCTGATGAGATGCAGCCAAGGGCTCTGAGGTAGTTGGCAGAGAAAGTGCATAAGCCACCATTTATCATATTTGAGAAGACATGGCAATCTGGGGAAGTTCCCACTGACTGGAAAAGGGGAAATATAACCCCCATTTTTAAAAAGCCAAATAGGGAAGACACAGGGAACTACAGGCCAGTCAGTCTCACTTCAGTGCCCAGCAAGATCATGGAACAGATCCTTGTGGAAATCATACTCAGGAGGTGATTGGTGACAACCAACATGGTTTCACTAAGAGCAAGTTCTGCCTAAGAAAATTTGTGACTGCCACCACTAGGATGTGGTGAAATTACATCAGTGCTGTAATTCCCAGGTTGAGGGAAGAACAACTGACAACATCTATCTGGACTTGTGCAAAGCAATTGATGCTGCCCCACACAACATCCTTGTTTCTAACTTCAAAGAGACATAGATTTGATGAGAGGACCACTCAGTGGATAAGGAATTGGCTGGATGATTGCACTCAAAGAATTGCAATTAGTGTCTCATTGTCCAAGTGGTGACCAGTGATGAGGGTGTCAGTACTAGTGGTGCTGTTTGATATATTTATCAGCAACATGGCCAGTGGGATTGAGTGCATCCTCAGCAAGTTTGTTGACACCAAACTCTGTGGTGCAGTTAACCTGCTGGAAGGAAGGGTTGCCATCCACAGGGACCTTGACAAGCTTAAGAGATTGGCCTGTGTAAACCTCATGAAGTTCAGCAAGGCCCAGTGTAAGGTCCAGCTCTGTGGTCCCCAACATAGAAAGGATATGGACCTGCTAGGGAGACTCCAGAGGAGGGCTATGAAAATGATCAGAGAGCTGGAGTGTGCCTCCTATGAAGACAGGTAGAGAGTAGAGGTTTTTCAGTGTGGAGCAGGGAAGGTTCCAGGGAGTAGAATAGAAGCATTCCAGTGCTTAAAGGGGGCCTACAAGAAGACTGGAGGGGGAATTTTTACAAAGGCTTGTAGTTATGGGACAAGGGGGAATGGCTTCAAACTGAAATAGAATAAGTTTTAGATTATGCATTAGGAAAAAAATCTTTTCTGTGAGGGTGATAAGGCACTGGAACAAGTTACCCAGAGAAAGTTGTGGATGTCCCATCCCTGGAAGTGTTCAAGGCTGTGCTGGATTGGGCTTTGAGCAACCTGGTCTAGTGAAAGGTGTCCCTGTTCATGGCAGGGTGTTGGAACTAGATGATCTTTAAGGTCATTTACAACCCAAACCATTCTATGATTCTATATGATTCTATATTTCTTAGGTGTAAAATACATCAGTCACTTAATAGTATTTCTGAGTCAAGAAATAATGGTTTAGTAATACCTGAAATAACATGCTTAGGAATCTTTTCCTATTAAAAACTATCTTCAAAGTAAATCAAAAGATATTTGCAGAAGATCATCTACCAGCAGTCCTGGTTATCTGCAGAAGTTCCAGCTGATTGGAAATTAGAAAATATAATGCCCATCTACAAGAAGGGTCGGAAGAATGATCCAGGGAACTACAGTCCTGTCAGCCTAACCTCAGTTCAGGACAGTGTTATGGAAAAAATTATCCTGAGTGCTATCACATGGCACATGAAGGACAAGCAGGAGATCAAGCCAAGCCAACATGGATTTATGAAAGGCAGATACTGCTTGACCAATCCTTCTATGACAAAGCGAACTGCTTGGTGGGTGAGGGCAGGGCTGTGGAAATGGTCTATCTAGACTTCAGTAAAGTGTTTAACACTATCTCCCACAGCATCCTCCTAGAAAAATTGACTGTTCACAGCTTGAATAACTGAATTTGTNGCTCACAGCTTGAATAACTGAATTTGCAGTGGGTAAAAAACTGTCTGGATGGCCAGGTCCAGAAAGTTGTGGTGAATGAAGTTAAATCCAGTTGGCTGCTGGCCACTAGCAGTGTTCCCCAGGGCTCAGTTTTGGGGCTGGTCTTGTTTAACATCGTTATTGATGATCTGGATGTGGGGATCAAGTGCACCCTTAGTAAATTTGCAGGCTACACTAAGTTGGATGGGAGCGTTGATCTTCTTGAGGGTGAGAAGGCTCTACAAAGAGACCTGGACAGCCTCCATCAATGAACTAAGGACAACAGCATGAGGTTCAACAAGGTGAATGCTGGGTCCTGTCCTTGGATCACAACAACCCCATGCAGCACTACAAGCTGAGGGAGGAACGGCTCGAGAGCTGTTCAGCAGAATAAGAGCATGACTGTGCTGGTTGGCAGCTGAGTCAATATGAGCCAGCAGTGTGCCCAAGTGGTCAGGAAGGCTATTGGTGTCTTGGTCTGTTTCAAAAGCAGTGTAGTCAGCAGGACAAGTGAAGTGATCATCCACCTGTATTTGACATTGGTGAGGCTGTGATGCCAGTATTGTGTCAAGGTTTGGGCCCCTCACTTTAAAAAGGACACTGAGCTGCTGAAGCATGTCCAGCAAAGGGCAACAAGGCTCATGAAGGGCCTAGAAAATGTCTTATGAGGAGCAGCTGAGGGAGCTGGGTTTGTTTAGCCTGGAGAAAAGGAGGCTCGGGGGGGACCTCATCACTCTCTACAACTACCTGAAAGGTTGTAGTGAGATGGGGGCCAATATCTTCTACCACGCCTGCAGTGAGAGAACGAGGGGAAACAGACTTAAACTGAGGTAAGAGGGAGTCAGATTAGATATTAGAAACAAATTTTTCACTGTTAGGGTGGTCAGGAATAGGTTGGCTAGGGAGATGGTGGAGTCACCATCCCTTGAGGTGTTTAAGGGGCATCTAGATCTAGAACTTGATAATACAGTTTATTATTTTAAGAGTTACAGTGGTAGTGCTGGGTTGGTGGTTGGACTTGATGATCCTAAAGGTCTCTTCCAACCTTGACAGTTCTATGTTTGTATGAGATATGCAATATGTTATATATTTTAAACAGTTAAACTGTTGGGTTTGGGTTTTTTTTTACTTAATAACAATAATTAACCTCATGAAGAGATATTTACATGTAAAGCCATGTTTGCTTTTCATTTTTGTTCTTTATTGGTCTTTGTATGCAAGGTTTTAGGTCAGCTGAATATTGATATGTACTAACAGTATTGGAGTTGGGACTGTTCAGACTCAAGAAGAGACCATTGAAAAGGTAACCTCAATAGTGTGTACAAATATCTAAAGGGAGAGGTGCTAGAAGAAGAAGAAGGAAAATCCAGGCTCTTTTCAATGGTACTGAGCAACAGGAGAGAGGCAACAGATAGCAACATGCACAGGAAGTTCCACCTGAATATGAGGAAGAATTTATTTACTGTGCAAGTGACTGCACACTGCAGCAGATTGCCCAGAGAGGTTGTGGACTCTCCCTCACTGGAGATATTCAAGAACTGCTTGGGTGCAATCCTGTGCCATACACTCTAGGATGACACTGCCTAAGCAGGGAGGTTTGACCAGATGACCCACTGTGGTCCTTTCCAACCTTACCCATTAAGGGTGGTTCTATTTTTTATACGCATAAACATAGGCTACCAACCACAGCCAAAGATGGGACACTGATGTAGTGTTATTGAACACTTCTACTTTTCTCTGTTCCGGTTCCATCAAGCTTGCAAAACCTCTTCCAATGGTACTGCAGGGCTATTGAATTACAGGCTGTGAAAATTTATTTGGCAGTCAATAACGTAATGGCAGAATGACACTATGATATTATAAGGTATAGCTTTCCCACCTGTGAGATGACAGGGGAGCACTGCAAACATGATGAAGATCAGCAGAAAGATAATAAATTAAGGCACTTTTACCTTTTGCAGCTGCTAAATAAGGGCCAGGGATAGACTTAAACAATAACAAAAGTATTTGTGTTCACAGATCATTATTTTTAAGACCTGGAAAAGGACCATTGTTCTTTCTGTCTTATTTTATCAGCGATTTCTGTGGTTAAAAAAAAAAAAAATATTAACACTAGAAACACTAGCAGAACTTACTCCTCTCTCCTCCTTCAGATGAATTCTTGCAGTTTACATAATTTGGTGTGTCCTGAGGGAGTGATTGGAATGACCTCTCTGAATGACATGCAGATAAATGAAACCAACATTTGATTGCTCTTCCTCCTATGTATTTAGCCTTTATTTAATTAGACAATTGCTGGATATCTTTTTAATGTGAACTTTTATGTGTTGGAGAAAAAAGAAATCTTTCAATACTTTTCCTGTGTTGATGGATTTCAGAATACACTTCTGAATAACAAATTTTTTATTTTTGGTAGTTGATGATTCTTCAATGCCCTTGACATACCTATGTAGTGTCAGAATAGCAGAAACGTATTTATTCAGTTCAATGAATGTAACACATTCCTATAAGAGCTCTCTAATTGATGCAGAGGCTTTTACTGCTTGCTAGAATGTTTAAGGTTCATCAATGCCATATTATCCCTTTAGGAATGAATAATATTGCCCTTAGCTTGTTTTTGAACCAGACTATGTTTTCTCTTTCTCATATCTCGTTATAGTTTCAAGGATTAGGGCTATGTTAAATTATTTAAATGCAGTACTCATCAAAGAGATAGTTGAAATTTTTTACATAGTTATTCAGACAACTACCTGACAGAGACAATTTGTTGACAGCATTCACTTTTAATTCAGTGTCAGCTCAATGTTACCTTTTAAAGTCAAATGTTAGCATAAGAAGCCAGGGGGAACAAAAAGAAAAAATATGGTACTAAATGAATTAAATATTGAAAGAAAGCCAGTGAAAACTAAATATATTGGCATAGATTTCTGTTCTTCACCACATGTTTAACTTTATTATTATTCAATTTATTCCTGAGAATCACAAATTGTATTAAAATTACCACATCCTTACCTCTTTTATTTGTTACTGATAACTATAACTCACTGAATATGGAAACACATATGCTAATAGAATCTGTTGCAACTATTAGTTATAATATTGGGAAGCTTTGAAAATATATTGAGATATATAAGCCTTCATTTATGTGCAAAATTCTTCTTGTTTACAGAATACACATTTTTTTAAAAACATGGTTATATTACCAGTTCAAACGAAGGTACAGAGTTTTGTGTGCTTTTAAAATCTGTATGTGAAAGTATTTCAAGTGTTGCAACTGGATTGTACTCATTTGAAAGTAACTTTCTCTTGAAGAAAATGTCTCTGGAGTTACCATGACATATTGTGTCAACAAAGTTAATAAGCATATTGTAACTAAATTTTTGGGAGATGTTTAGATCAATTAAATACAGTGCATTATAAATACATACTAAGCTTATGACTAGTGTTTTTCTCACAAAAGCTTTCTTACAGGTTTACAAACATCTACTTTCTCTTTTCTTGAGATCCTAGTTATGAACAGATTTCTTAGGATGCTTAAGATTTAGAATCACCAAAATTCTAACACTTTTCAGAGACTGAAGTTATAGACTAAAGAAAAATTGTTCCTTCAGAAAGGCTTACGTTGGAAAGTACAGTATTATCGTCTGGAGAGACCTGAAGGTAGAGCGTGAAAGCACTTTACTTCCAGTGGGAATCTTGATGGACAGACTGCTCTTTCCTACCTCTCTGCAAAGTTGAATATAAAGAACAAGTTTTCTATACCTTCCTTTTATTTTCAGTCCACTACGTCCTCACAGAATTGCAAAGTAATGCCAAGGTGTGGCAGAATAGACCCACCTTGATAAGACCTAAAATCCAATCAAGCTATCATGCAAGATCAAATGCTGGAGCCAGGGTGTTGTTTTGATGTTGATTATGCTAAAATCATCTGGGTTCACCAGACTTGATACATACTCTGCATTTTGAAGTCTGATTTGACAGATAAGCTGATTTGCTGGCCTGTAAATTTGTAACTAGCAGTCAATCACTTTATCCTATAAAAGTTCAGTCCCCTTTCATGCAGTCAGGTTCTTCTGACATAACCCTTCTTGGGGCATATATGTAGAGATTCCTCCCTTGGCTGGGGATATCCACCAAGGTTACTCCTTGAGGTTGAGAGACAGAGAGCACTGGTATGGGTGATTTACATCAGATATCTACTTACTAAATATTTCTTTTTGCTTGGTTTAATATAACTCCTTCGGTAATTGCTTTGTTACAGTGGTCTGTACTACTCTATGCTGTATTATACTCTACGAGTAGATTTTTAGCATTTTTATTGTGTAGAAAATAAATTTGATTCAAATATTTTGTCTGATCATTTGTATAAAATAAATTATTCTTTTTAGATAAATATTCTCATTTTGCCAATCATTAGAAACCTGCAGGACAAAAGTTGTTCTATCCCATCTCCATAATTCATTTAAATTTAAACCTTTAACGCAGCCCGAGGCTAAAATCGGGTTCAGCTGCATCTAGACTTCTCTCTGAAGTTTAGAAAGCAAGTGAATTTAGAAAGGGGTTTAGAAAGCAAGGGAGTCCTTTCTGTACCTCAAGACTCACTGTCAAGGCTTTACTTTTTAGTAACTTTGTATCACTCCCACCCATGACACAAGGCAAGAGAAATCAGACAAGGCGCCTTAGTCCTGCAGTGAGTTTAGAACCCTTTAAGGTTCACAAAGGAGTGGACTTTCTGCTTTATTTTTATTTTGGTGTCATTAACTTTTAATTCTTGCCTGTACACTGACCTATTCGAGCCAAGGATATCCAATGTAAGCTCACTTCCCTAGGCAGTGTGGTTTTGGGATTCCTTCCATCACAATTCAAATGGAAGCTACAACTCCCCTGTCCTTGATAAATGCTCCACTTGCTGGATCCTTATTGAAAAGGTGGAGCCATGGACTCCCAAAGCATTTTTTGAATAAAATCAAGATGGGATATCCCTGCTCATCAGCAAATATTACAAAATTGTTAGTCCATGTAGAAAAGGCAAATCCTTAGTCCCAGATTGTGTGAGGAATTAAAGGGCGAGTTGGTACATGGAAAAAGCAGGCAACCATAGAGATCAGGTGTGTGTGATCCCCATGGGCAGTTCAGGGATCTTACAGACAATGTCAGCCAGCTTCTGACTACCTAATGCTCTTACATGGGGACACTGTTAAAAGTGAAGGAAGATGGTCTTCGGGGTTCATCAAGCACAACGAGGAAGTTTTTGGGTTTTTTTTCTTTGTTTTGTTTGTTGGGTTTGGTTTGCTTTGGTTTGGGTTGGGTTTTTTTGGTAGACAAATCGTGGTTTTCCTTTCATTCCCTTTCTTCAGGAAAGTTGATTAATTTCTCTAATACCACTGAACAAACGTAAGAAATCTGTTGATGTTTTAAAGAAGAAGAATAAATGAAATTAATTCTAGAGGAGGGAGAAAAAAACCCAAACATTAAAATGGACTGTATTCAATGCATTCATCAGGTAAAAATAATGAAAAATATGTACATTCTATTATTTTTCATTTACATTGTCATGTAAAGAAATTTTGCTTTAATCATGTTTCAGAAGCAAGGAAGAACTACAATTTATTATAAAAAAAACCCTACCCTCTGGAGCTAATATAGACTGATAATTTAATTGTCAAGAAATTTCAGTTTAAAAATGTAACAGAAAAAAAAAGTCAGATCTCAGAGAATGTTCTAGATTCTACAAAAAATGAATAGACATATAAAATAAATTCATACCAGAACAGTTTTCTGTTTAAACCCATTTTCTCCTTAGTTAATCTTGCTTCTGGACTATCACTGAAGTGCGTTAAAAATCATCTGAGAATACAAGCTTTTGCAATGCACTTCATTATCTATGTTGATATTAAGGGGTTTTCTACAAGGTCTTTAAAGCCGTCAGTGTTTTGTTTTGGGAGAACAAACAGCTTTCAGCTTTTAGGAAGATAAGTTCTACTTAGCAGTTATTTTGTCTCTCCCTCGTGGTCTGCTGGCTAGAGCTCTTTAATTTTGCTGTTCTCTAGAGACTTTACAGTGAAAAAAAAAATTGTATTTCACCATAATAAAAATGAGTATCAATTTTTAGGTGAATAAGTAATTACATTAATGTAATACTAATAGTATTTATCCATGTTTCCTATTTTGTCTCCTTGATACATTGTTAGGTTAAAAAAAAAGAGGGAAAAAGTTATAAAAAGATATATATGGAACTTACGTATGTGAATTTTGCAGTTTCAATTGTTTACAAGCAGGCTTGCTTTATTCCAAAAAACCTACAATAAATTACCTTTTATGAATAGCTTATTGATTTTGGTTGTTCTTTGGACTGAAAAGTGGGCCTAATAATGCCCTTTCACCTGGACTTTATCTGAAGGGAGAAAGACTTTGTAATATCTGTGCTCATTCACCTAAAGGAAACAGGCTACAGACAGAGCAGAAATTAATTGTTTGGCCTTGACCTTTTTTCTGGAGAAAGGAGATTGTACTTCTGTACAGATTTAAACCAATAGTTCTTTATATTGCATCACTGTACCCTGACCCACATTTTATTTAAAGTTAATTAATCTAGTTCTATCAATTCTTCAATTCTTCATAACCACTTGCTTCTGTGATGAGGGAATCCAAGTAATTTTGATTGTATGGTGAAATGTTTGGGCATTTTCAAATCTGAGCACGCTTTTCCTAGGCTAGGTTCTATCTTGATTATGCTTCTACAATGACAGAAGTCATTTCACAGGAGCTTGTAATTTATAATACCATAACTGAGACAGTGTCCTTTGTCACATGTATTTATCAACATACTTGTTAATGGCAATTGCATTTTCATTGTTCCCTATTTCATTCTCTTTTTTCTGATTATCTAATATTGACTCCTGATCCCTTGGCTCAGATCCCATCTCTAGTAAGCCTTGTCCAGTTGAGTTCAACATACTTATAGCTCTTTCTGGCAGACATACAAATGCCTCATTAGTTTTCTGAAGATGTATTCTGCTCCTACTAAAAGAGTTTTATACCTTATAGTCACGGCATTTTGTTATCTGTGTATAGCTTCCTTCTGAAGTGTACTTTTTAGTTTAGTTCCTAGATGACTGCTTGCATCTAGAAATGTTATTTTATCTTGTTATTAAGTTATTCTATGAAACTGCATTTTTATAGTATGAGGCTCCTTTGATGGTCTGTTTTTTATTGAGGTAATGATTTTGCATTTGAATAACAGCTTTGTTAAAGACAATAGAGCTTTTAACACCTGTATATGAAAAACCATTAAAAAACAAATACAGAGGGAGGCAGTGATACTGCTGATTTGTGGAAGACAATTTTTTTGCTTCTACTTTTAAAGACTATAAAATTTAAAATATTTTACTACACTTAGTACTTTGCAGTGTCCTTCTATTTCTCACTTGTGTGACTATGTAATGTGGTTATTCTTTTGAGTTCTTTTCCTTGCCATTACTTCTAGAAGTACTTGTTGCATCTTCAGCTTCCTTCTCTGCTTTCCTGCTGGTGTCTTGATACAAAATTAGATAACCAGCTTTTTCATTTTTGGAATTTACCATGGCCACATCAGTGATAGAAAGAATTAAAAAGACATTCCTAACATTAGCCAGGGTCAAATCTACAAACTGAACCCTGATAAGCTTGTATCCAGGAAAATGTGAAAAAAGCTCTATCTCTTCTATTCCATTCTGCAGTTTTGTTTATGGCATGATTACTTTATATAATGTTGTTGTTTCACTCTGTGATACTGATTTTTTTGGATGGTAAACAGTTTAGAAGTCTTTCTGCTTTCTAAGCACCCATGAAGTACATTGGTTTTCAATCAACTTTTCATAGACGTAGGTGCTAGGTTTCTCTGCTTTGAGCAGAACCCCTTCTCTCAGACCTGGTTTGCCCACACGTGATGAATAGTAGATTTACGCAGTTCTTTCATTCTATGGATCAAAGGCTAAAGCTCTTATTATTGTTGTACTGGGTTTGGCTGGGATGGATGTAACTTTCTTCATAACAGCCCCTGTGGTGCTGTGCTTTGCGTTTGTGGCTAAAGCAGTATTGATAACACACCGGTGGCTATTGCCGAACAGTGCTTGCACACCATCATAACCTTCTCCCTGTTCCACCCTCCACAAGAGACTGGGGGTGAGCAATTGTTTGTGAGGGGACACAGGCACAACAGCTGACTCAAACTGGCTGAAGAGATATTCTGTATCATACAACATAGCGCTGAGCAATAAAAGCTCAAGGAAAGGAGGAGGAAGGGGGGACATTCTTGGTTATGATATTTGTCTTCTCAATAAATTGTTGATTACACATGTTGAGGTCCCGCTTCCCAGTAAATGTCTGGACATCTGTAGTGAGTGTTTTTTCCTTTACTTGATGCCCAGCTTTTGCTTTCCCTGTCTTTATCTCAATCCACAAGCCTTCTCTTCTTGCTTCTGTTTTCTCCCCATTTGACAGAAGAGGGAAGCGAGAATGACTCAGGGTGAATTTTGGCTACTGGCCAGGGTTAATCTACCACAACTATTTATCCTATCCTAATCCTTGCTCTCAAAATCAGCACAGCAATATGAAGAGATATTTCCAAGACTTTTTATAGAAGAGTTAAAAATATTTTTCATCCCTATTTTTTATCTTTGGTGCTAGAAATGAGCTAGTCCTAATAAAGATGCAATTTAACATGCATCTTGCAGGCCAAATTGTTGGTTTGCATTAGGTTGGAACGGGGGGTGAGTTAAGAGAGAGATGGTGTGGCATTCTTTCTGTATCTCAGTAAGAAAGACCTGACAACAAATGGCTTAATGGTAGAGGGGGATTAAAACACTTGGGAGGTGCTTTCTCACAGGTATGAGGATTAGTGGAGTGTAGGAAGTGGCAGGGGTACACATGATGTTAAAGTATGTACATCCCATACAGAAGTATGCAGTCGAAACTTGCCCTCACGGATGAGGGGGTGAACTGGTAACTCATCTGGCCATTTGAGGAGCTATGTCCATAACTCACTCTGTGAATGAGGAGAGGCATTAGACTGTTGGCTGTTTCTTGAACTTTGTAAGTGGCTAGTATCGTGGTTTATCTGTTGCATTACTGATACTGATCCTGTTGTATAATTCACTCACTGCTGGTTAATACATCAATAATAAATCAATGAACCACCTTGTGATTTGGTTTAAACTACATGGGCACTTTTTTACCATGGCTGTTCACTACAGAAAGCTCTCAGATGTGGGTACAAAGTCTTCACGAGTACCATTTCTTTCTTTTGTTCTGCTTTTTACATATTGGGTTTTGGTTAGTTCTTCTCTTTAGCATTTTTTCCTGTTCTGTATTGCATACTTTTGTATCCTGAACCAAAGAACCCAAAAAGATATTATTGGAGTATAAAATTTATATATTAGTGAGTAAATATAAAATCCACAAACCCTCATGTATTTGTCATCCTTTTCCAAGAAGCCAAGCGTGTGAGATTTCCTGTCAGCTACCTCCTGTTAAACCTACAGGATTTGTACACTGATAACAATGTATACTTAATAACAATGACAAGTACTTCTCTTTCTTCCACTGTGCACAAAATGATAATGCTATGATACCTATCACCTCCAATGTCCCAGATAAGACACAGTTTTCCTGTTGGGCAGACTGTCTAATTCCATCTTAATCAAGATGTTAAAATTGCTATCTATGTTATACAAAAAAAAAAAAAGGCAGCAGATGTGGTGAGCTGACTAAGTATATGGAGAAGTGTGAGTGGGTTAAGCAGTTAGTATAACAGTTGCTGAAAAAAATCTTGCTCGATTTAGTGGACATATGCATGGTAGAATTTTGTGCACACTTTGGGAACTACTTATCAAACTAAAGAATTTCTTAAAAGAAAAGAAGACATAATAAAGGGGATGCAATAAGGAGTGAATGAAAAAGAAACCTGAAAAAAAGGCAGCAAAACACAAGTATCACAGCTAGGTGCAATCCACTTCTGCAGGTAACAAAACCAGCTGCGTTCCCATCTATGGCTGCATCTGTTCAGTGCAGTCATGAAACAGATCAGTGTTGCCAGATGAGATCCTGATGTTGCAGGAAATGGTGAGAGTACTAGTCAGAGTGGTACAGTTTTCCTTTCCACTTCAGTTATCCCCAGTGTTTTACTTTTCCTTTGAAGGAACCAAAAGCGATTAAGGATTTGCCTCTTGTCATTATTTTATCCCTCATTTAGGCTTCCTTCTCTATGGATTTGTTTTGGTCCATTGATTTCCAATTCTTTCCTCCTTTGCTAGTAAAAGATGATCATAATGCAATCCTTTGTGATGCCAGTGCATTTTTTTGTGTGTGTGAAAGAATGCAGACTTTTGTCCTTCATTTCAGAAATGAGTTGATACAAAAGGATGAAGTTTGCCAAAAATCTTAAAAGTACAGGCCATGATTCAAATGGTTCCTAAGCAACTTAGTCATATTTCAAAATGTTACCCACAGTAATTAAATTACAAGAGATCTGGCATACACGAGCATATTTCACAGAATTACACAATATTCTGAGTAGGAAGGAACCTTTCTCTGACACTATTTTAGTCGCTTAAGATTAATGTACACAATCCTGTAATAAAAAGTGGAAGAATATTGCTACCTAGTGCTGAATGGCCCAATGATGTTTTTTTGTGTATTTGCAAAAATTTTGGTTATGTGTTTTTCTTTTTCTCTTTTGTGATTGAATCATATTGGAAAAAGAATCAGTCATTAATATGTTTCACGATGTATCTCCTCTGTCTGACTGTTAGGTTATGTATGAGTACATTTATCGAAATAAAGAAAATTATTACAGGGAGGCTTTTATGTTCCAAACATCTTGTGATTTGGATAATGCCAACTGACAGCAAGGCACAGATCTGTAAAGTTAGACCTTCTGTCTGCTAGCTTGGCATTTTTGTAAAATGTGATATAATGTTTGCTACTTTTCTCACTTAGTCATCTAGTATGATATTTGCAAATTGCTAAATGACTTAAAAGTAATTAAAATGCAAATTAAGAGAAGTAGTATCTTATAGGGAAAACCAGAGGACTACTGGGTAAGTGGTTTTTTTTTTTGGTTGTTTTTGTTTTTGTTTTTTTCTTTAGGGCTGTAATTTTTAAGAACTTTTATCAGTCAGCTGTTCGGACAGAATGTTTTGCAATCAGCATGGATGGCACCAAATACATCAAGATGATAGAAGTGTCTTGGGTAAATAAATTCAATAATGATTCAGTTATAGTCCAGATCTATCAAATTCTGCATTAAAATGATAATTTACATAATTTGCAGTTTGGTAATTTCATGTTTTAGGTGACTCAAATTTCAATTCTGAAGTCAGTCTACAAGATGGTTAAAAAAATTTGTACCAAGTTGAAAATTGATTACAGAATAACTATAGTTCGTTGTTTATCCCTTTAAAATTAACAAGTCACATACAAATTAATATGAAAATAACTATTAAGATGCCTGCTTGCAACTCTAAGTGCCCTAAAATGCTTAGAAGATTTTAGGCCATGCCTGTATGAGAAAGTATAGTTACACAAAAGGAGTGGATGTGTAGGGCTGGAATTTAAGGAACTGATGCTTGCGAGGACTTGTGAGCATTTCCTATGGACAAGATAGAGTATGGTTCAATGAGACTGCTCCAGCCAGCAAGCTGAGTGCAGGAACCGTGATCCTAGGTTGCATCTTCTGACAAAGAAGTGATCGGGAGATTGCTTCACTGTAAAACCACAACGGGAGCTGAGCTAGAGCTCTCCTGCAGCAACGCTCTTGAGGTCTCAGTAACCCCACCAACACTTTATTAGCCAGTTACATAGGTTTCTATGGCCTAAGGATCCATTGCTCGGGCTTTCCCTAGCAGATATTTGTCAAACTATACCAGGAAAGTCACAAGTACTAGCAGAGAACAGAGAAAGATGATGGATATCCCTAAAAGCCTCACAGACCCTGTCAGATACTACTCAAAAATATGAGAGATCTTATGCAGCATACAAGACTGCTGTCCTTGTGTGTTTCTGTAAAATCTGTTTGATTATATAGCTATCATGGAGAGTTTGGCGAGTGATGGCATGGAAAATACTGCCAAGTTTTTAATTGTGTTCATTCCGATGTTCTGTCTTAAGCTATGCAAAATTCCCAGGAGTCAGCCATATTTTAGAAAATGTTGGCTGGCATATGCTTGCTATTAAGCACAAGTGGATGATAGTAAAATTATCTATATATCTGTTAGACGTGTGTTGAAGGACCTTTCTAATTTTGAAATTCAGGGAGTTTAGAATAATTTTTATGGAAATAAAATATAGTGACGCTTACCTGGTTTTATCAGTATTTACAAGAGCTTTTCTGGGTTAGTACTTTCAAATATGCCTTAACTGTGCTAATATGAAACTTTCTATACGATTAATATGACATTTTTAGCAATCAAATAACCAGTTTGTGATTAGACTATAATTTAGGTATTTACATGTGTCCTTTCTTGTCTGAGAATAACAGAATTTATGCTTGGATAGCTCATCTATACAGTTCAACTTATTGACTATTAAAAAATTAGTGAGAATGACTGCAACATTTCCCAGGTTTTTTTCTCATCAAAGCAATACATGAATGAGTTATTTTTATGTAACTTGAGACCCAAAAGTCACTTTATCTCTGCTTGTTCTTATTATAGTTTAAGACAAATCAATGGACATTAGGAATGAATATCATTTTAAAAAAAATATGTGTGTGTATACCTGTCTGTGTAAGTAAACTTTTCCACCCTGGAAATAAAAATAAATGTTCAAAATACAGCTATTGCCAACAGTTATTATCCAGTAGCCTAAAGTACAAAATTCTCAAAAAATTATGCATGTATTCAGCTCTTCATTGTTTTTCTTAAACCAGCTCATGACAGAATTTTAAATAACTAAAGGCAATTTTCTGAAATCACTGACTGGGAGGTGAGGTGAGAGTAAGGGCAATGCACATATAACAAGTTAGCAGATATTTTCAGGTTTTCTTTCACAACATAATAATAGTAATTTATACCAGGCAGAATGAGTTTTAATTGAACATCTTTCAAGCTGCAGTACAGCGAGTAGCTTGGATTAATGTTAGCAAATGTGGAGAGCTTAATGCTCAGTTTCAGAGCGTGCAGTAACTTTCTGTTTTATCAACATGCCAGACTGGAGCTTAAAGCATATTTGGCATATTTACATATTCATAATGCACTGTTACTGTGCAGATTCTACAATGTCACATTGGCACTACATGGTGAGAAAATGCAAAAGCAAGTTAACATTACGGTTGTTTATAATCTCCAATATTTTCCAATTGTCTTTATTTACAGATGGCTTCTTAGGCCAACAGTTTGCACAATAACTAATCAAACTAATTTGTTGCTGGCTCAGAATGTAATGCTTTGATTAGAAAATTTAGTTTCAGATCTATACTTCCCATATATAAACTAATTGTGGTACAATTTGTAATTACTTGTTTCTCCATGCAGTTCAAGTTGGCAGAATTATGGATGAATACTCTAGAGAGAAAAGAAAAAAGGCTTAGGTTCAGTGCTTGGAGTTTTGTAGTTATTCTCTACAGTAGACATACTGAAACCACAGATATCTGAAAAGAAAGATGTTTATTCCACAGATATAACCTATATCTAAGCCAAACATATTCATTCTAGTTCACTTATAAAAGCAGCAGCTTCTCTGTATTGTCATCGGGTCCCCATTTTTTGTTCAAGGAAATTGGCTGTTTCGAGGTCCATGTTGTACTTAGATATTTTGCTCGCTGACTAAGGAATGTTGTGATTTATTTAAATAATGTGTCAGTGCAATCCTTTGATTTTTTTTTTCAGTGAACACATAGTGAAATGTACTACTGTACTTATACTTATTAAAAAGCACAGAGAAAAAACACACGTGTGTGGGGTTTTGGTTTTTTTTACAGTTATATATATATATATTTCATGGAGCATAAGACATAAGATCAGTATAGTATCATACCTTCAAACAAATACGTTAATTTGAATTGAAATAGGCAAGACACCTTGTTCTTGAGAAGTGCGGTGCATGGGAAAGCAATATTCTCTCTTGTCCTATTAGTTAAAGCCCAACATATTCTGTTCAGAGGAAGCAATGCCCCTGGACTGTGATTTGTCTCCCTTACACTCCATTAGAGTGTATACTCCTACTCTTCCTGCTTCCTTCTTTGTGTAAATCATGAAAGAAGAATGTGTCCCATGGATACCTTTTTCCTGATGAATGAAGTTTAAAGATAGGCAAAAACATGATCAGTATTGATAAATCTGCATTTGAATGGACAAACATAATCTCAAGTTCTCTCAGTAATCACACAATTTTTATAGTATTAAACCTACCGTTATATATCCTTGCTTTACTATGTGATTCAATGTGAACACTTCTTGGAAGAATTAGTGTGTCATTATCTTTTTAAAGTATTAATTGCAGAAGAACCAAATGCATTTCTTTCAGTCTACAACTCCTGCTTTTATTTCTTTCAAGTATAGAATATTAAGTGCAGAAAATGTTGCTGTTAATCCTCTTCTGATTTCAAAATTTATGTGACAGTGAATGCAATTAGTCCATTTTCTCATTACTTTTCCTGAGAAAATATGCACAGGCATGAACAAGAAACAGATTTGACTTAATAAAAATATATTTTATACTCAGTTTATAAAACTTTAAAATAATGTTTCAGTATTTGAAAAAATCTATCAAGTGGCTTAAATTTTCATGCTTCTGTAGCTTTGCTCTTAATTTAGCATAAAAATATCTGTGTCAGATTAAAAAAGGCAAATGTAGATGTCTGATTAATTAATGTTTATTTTGATCACATCATGTTACATCAGACCAGAACAACATAACTCAAACTGACAGAAACATGACTTAAACTACACTATTCACTTACAGTCAGAAGTAAGAACTTTTGGAATGAAAATCAAATTAATTGAAAGTTCATCATCCCCTTCCCTTCATCTTCCTTCTCTTCTGTTTTCAAAGGTAAATACAAGTATGGTGGTGTTATTTGGGAAAAATTTCCTGGGAGAACCAAATCATGCTGGAGAAAAGAGGTTGGATAGAAGAAGAAGAAGGGAAAATATAGGACACTACATTGCCATTTGTCAAAAAACACTTTATATTCTGCAAAAGGCTTTCCAAAGATGATTATATTAAGAGTAGCTGAGCTTTGCTTTTGGCTTTATACTTCTAGTAATTTTTAAAATATAGAGTTTGATAGGAATGACCATCTGTGACATTCAAAGCCCATTAATTTTATTGCAGATATAAGTATGTACCAATGACTTTCGGAAAGTGACTGTAGTCCAACTTAGGAAGGTTGGCCTTTCAATTACTTTCGGATGTCTAAAAACATACCCTGACTAAGTCCACCTTGACAAGGCAAATAAGTTTCCAATAGTCAGACAATTGAATCTTTCATAATGGAAATAAATAGCAGCACCTAAGTGTTGAGCTGTGCCAAGTCATGGCCTGGGTACGGTTCTTTTCATAACAAGAAGTGATGGACCCCAAGACTCATCTCCTGGAGAGCTCAGGTAAGTGTCTGTAGTTAAGCAAATGTACCTAGAACTGTCTCATCCTTTAGCAACAAGCACCATCGAACTTCTCTCAAGACTAGTTTCAGTTGTCTAGCCAGCGAAAGGCTGACACGTACAAGCAACACCAGGATCCTCCCATTCTTCCAGAATGGTTTGTAGCTATTTGAAAATTCTTCATTCTTGTCTGTTCCAACCTTCATGTGTAAGACTGAGGTATAAGAAGAAGTGTATGTAGGTGTGTGTATTCTTTCCTATCCTCAACTTGCAGCAGTCAATAATGTTGACACTAAAACAGGCTACAGAGAATTGCTTTGTTTGGTGCTGAGAAAGATCAGAAACCTGAAAACAACAGATAACTTCTCACCAGACATAGAGTAAAGCTCTGTGCTGTGACTATTTCGTGGTATATGAAGTAGTGTATGCACTGTATTGCTATTCTGGAGGTTATTTCTCAATGTCAACACTCATTATTGTCCAAGGCAAACATTTCATCCCGGGAACCACAGCCTGGACGTATAACAGAAGCAGGTATAATGTTTGCTCTCTCACCCGTATTTTGTAACAGATGAAAATACGTAATATGTGTCACACAGATAAAGTTATTGGTTTAATAACAATCTGTTCTTCATTCTGATGTATGGCACTGACAAAAGACACACAATAGCTTCTATGTAATTTTTTGTAAAGTACTGGGTTCCAGGCCAGCATTGGTTTCTTTGGACTGTAGCGGGAGTTAGAAAGCTACATTTCTGTGTATTGTCTTGAAAATTCAGGGGCAGATGTCATGCAGCAGGCAGCAAATAGAGTTGTCACTGGCCTAAGCAGATTTCATCAATGCTGTGGTGCTGGTGACAAATTTAAATATCTGAAGAAATAGCAGAGTCCTTTATTTCTGACACCAATTTGGCAAATTTGACTGTTTCACCTTTGCTCATCTGCACCCTTCCCTAACAAGATTTTCATCCACAGATATTGCTCATAAGTGTTCTTTTCCCTCCCTCATAATATTTACATAAGGAGATAGCACAGAAATAAATATTTTCTCACAGGCTTTTAGTGACATTGCTTGTTAGGAATCATGCAGGCAGACTCCTTCACTCTTTTTCATTCATAAATATGAATTACTGTAGACTGTAAAGCATTATTCTCTATTTATTCCAGGAGCCATGATCTCCGGGGGTAACCTAGATATTTATTAGATTTCATTAACATTCTCTGTGACTTTTTAAGTAATAATGACTAAAGTTCATATCACTGCTCAAGGATTAATGATTAGCTGGAAGTTACCAAAGCACGAGGCATAACTGAAAACCATTAGCTCCGGGTTCTTTTACAAAATAAAAAAATTCCCTTTCCTCCAAAAACATACTCAAAAGCCCCAAAGCATAGCAGAAGCTTGAGAGACAGAGATATTTAGTTTAAAATATTGTTTGAAATAAAGCCATTAAAACTGAAAAATTATAAAGAACTTGTGCACTGTATACAAGTTTGATTAATATTCCATCCATCTTCATATGTCTCTCTAATATTAGTTGTTAATTCCTCTGCAATAGATGTACATTAAATATACACTTCATTCATAAACAGCATCTGGAAAAGAGTGGGTAGAAAGAGAGTAAAAAGAAGATGCTATAAAAAAAAACATAATAGAAGAAACATAAACTTTTTTCTATGGTTTGTGGGTTTGTTTTTTTTTTTTTTCTTTACAGCATATACTGGGAAGCATCAGAACATTGAAAACCAGCTGTGGTAATACTTTAATGGGAAAAATCCAAGTCACTTGAAAGGTAAGTTTTCTTCTGCTATACCATGACAAATTCAAGTCACTTTATTTCCATAAGATATCTTTCATGTAAAGTACCTGAAAATTATCCATACTGAAACATAAAATAATGAGATGGCATCCACAGGAAGGGCTTCAGTGGGTTTTGTAAAGACAACAGGCCAAAATAAATGAAATTGGACCAACATGAATTTTCCAACAACCCTGAAGGCAGGTTCGGATTTACACTGTGAATCCTGTTCCTTTAGCTCTCACTGGACAAAAATAAGTTTCAATCTATTCAAATTTACCTGGTGTTTTTTCCTGTTTCATTTTGTTTCCATTACATGTATGTGCTGCTATTATCATTTATCATTTTAATTTGTTTTACTTACAATAACACCAACAAACAATCAAGATGAAACAAAAGACACTCTGTAAAGAAAAAGGACTAATTACAGTACTGATTAAATCAATTCTAAGCTTCATATTTATAGCAGGCCATTCAACTATTCTACTTCAACATATTACGAAAAAGTCATTTGACTATACGTAAGTGATTAAAGGAGAAAAAAAGGTCATACAATGCAACTGTTGTTCATGTTCTACCATATCTAATAAACAATTTGAATTATTAGCAATGGCATATTTCTCAACTACTTAGTGTTTCTGTAAAGTTTTGGAAAAGAAAAAGAAAAAAGTGATTTTTTTTTCTTCAGATCTTTATTTTACGAAAAGAAGGGATAGATTGCAATATGTGAGGAGACAGACTTTTTTTGCCATCTGTAAATCTGATCACAGCAGAGTATAGAAAGAATTCATGTGACTTGGTGACCAGATGCCCTGTGACTGACCTTCCCTCTTCAAATGTCGTGTCTGATATTTCTTTATCATTTGTGCTCCTCCTTAACAGTTAAACAAGACAGATAAGCAATACTGACATCCTGCATGTTTCGGAGGCATGATTGAGACCCAAAAAATGTTGTGCATCCTCATTACATATTTCGAGCTTAAACTTAATTTCTAATAGTTTTTGAGTTATACAGACAAAAATTCAATTGTAAAATATGTAAGAATTTTCCCTGAAGTGCTGAGAATTAAACATTTCTGTGAAGGCAAAAAGAAAGAAGGTCCACTCTTCTTCATGTGGTCATAAGAGGAACATCCTCTAAAATATCCTTCAGACTGATTAGATGTATTTCCCAGGATTCACTGAAATGCTCTATTCAGACATGATTTTCAATCCCAAATAATTAGATATTTCCATAACTGGCTAGCTTGTGAATGACCTATAGCATAGATTGCAATCATCTAGGTCATTGGTCATGTATTTTTTATAAAAAAATATTATAATTTCTTGTCAAATTACACAAGCAACCACTATTACAGATTTTCTAAGGGTGATGTTTGTTTCTATCTTATGTGGTAGGTTATTTACTGTTCATGTACTTATAAAAGCAACAAACTTGACTCAGATGTTAAGATTTATTTAGTGGTTGTTTTTGTTTACTTTTTTGGGGGAGTTTTTAATGAAAAAACTCATCAGAACTGTAGAGGTGATGCTTGCAGATGACTAAAGAATATGTTAGACATTCGTAAAGGCTCTGCCAACTGGTGAAATTAGATATCAATATTTACCATATTACTATCTGGTAACTGAGTAGAAGATTACGTAATGAATATATTTGCTAATACAACACACCAGGTCAATTTATGTTGAGGATAGACCCAATAGTCTGATGGAGTATAGGGTAAAGAGTTATTAAATCAAGGTAACTACATATTCAGATTACTCAGTCATGGAAGATCTGTGAGACTGATGAAGCTGCACATCTGTGACTACTTTAACCATGACCTATTTTCTTCCTTTTGCAGTATAGACAGCATTTGGTTTAATTTTGAAAATAATAAATTCTAAAAAAAGAAAAAATTCCATTGCAATATATATTTGCATATAGTACCAAAATATGATTAATAGTGTCTGTTGTTGATTAGCCTGTGCTATTTTCTGCCTGTAGTCTGGGACTGGGTGAGATGATTGCCTTGACCCCATGCCTTGATTACTATTAGGAACATGTTAGAGAGCATAGTCATCTTAGAGAGCATAGTCAGCTGAGCAAGGCTCCTGCTGGATAAGCAGCAAGAGGAGGTTAAAAAAGTAAGTAACCCAAACAAGCAGCAAAAATTCCTGTGATCTCTCTGGGGACAAGCGAGAAGCAGAAATGTAGGCAGGACTCAAGGGTGTTAGTGAGAGAGATACTTGTCATAGGCACCAAGTTCTAAACCAAGAACCAGGCTGGAGGAGAGACAGTCCTTTAAGGACAGAAAGGACTGGGAGGTTGCTTTTTTACTTATGCTTTTATCATCTACCTTAGCAGATATGTTCTACTTAAAAAAAAAAAAAAAAAGAAGCTTTAGTTTTGATTCTGTCTTATCTTTATAGTATGTAAACTTTTCATGTGACTTCTGTTATATTTGCTTTAAGCAATGTTAGACTTACCAAGACCTTCTGGTTGACCCGAAGTCTCACCACAGGTACATTTAATGTGTGTTTTCAAATCAGAAAGAGACTAAAAAAAACCACTTGGACATGCTTTCCTCACTTACATGATATAGTTTTATAGACATAGACTTGCCTCACCAAGTTGAAGTGAACTGCCTTAGTTTAAATAAAGAATCAAGTACAGTTGGAAGTATTTTGAATAGTTATTTGTGAAAAAACACAACTGATACTCTGACATTGTGTCAAACTTCCCTAAAAGGAAGAAAAATTGAAAATCAAAATATTTAACTCCAAATAAAATACTTTTTTATTCACTTCAAAGAAAGAGTCAAGACTACATTTGTACATATTAAAAAATGAAGCAAAACTGATCTTTTGTCTCAAACTGGTATGCTGCTTGGTGCCACACGCTGTGACTTTTTGGGTTTGGGCTGCTGAGCTTGTAAGTCAGTTTCTCAGCTGTAAGAAGTAGAAATTCATGTTTTTGTGTCAGGATAGAACTACTTGGAAATAGCCCTTATTTAATTTCTCTGTTAGGTTTCTCCTAAAAAAAACATAGATCAGAAACAACAGCCTCTGGAATGCCTGGTTAAACACCAGGTTTTCATAATTTAACAGATTGTCAGAATCAAAAGAATTTCTGAAATGAGCATTTTTGCTCTCGCTTTTTGTGCCCTAGTCACAAGGAAGAGAGGTAAAGAAGATTGTGCTGGAATCCTGACTCCATGCACACTGCTATTATTTCCTTCTTACAAATTTCAGAAGCAATTTATTTACTTTATTTCAGATAGTTTTTTGCATGGGAACATTTTTTCGAATACATGTAAATCCAGTTTTTGAAAGCAGTTTGCTTGCTCCAAAGTTTTCTTCACTGGTAATCATTAGTTTAATATTCTACTACAATGAAGTCCTTTGGAAAAAATTACCCTTAGGATTATAGCTTCCGCTGTCTTCCTTTAAAAAACAAAACCTTTTTAAAGTTTTCTCTGTTCTCATTTGGTAATGTGTCCCCTCACATTTCCTTCTCTTTAAGTATGTCAATGTCCTTGACTACCATGAGAGACTCAAAATTACAGAGCATAATTCAGTAGAGCTTGTGCTATGTATTGTGAGCTATTTTGTCCTCAATATGGTAGAGAGGAATTGACCACCAGTTTACCATCCATCTGCCCGTAAAACACAGAACTCACTGTACTTCCATGAACAAATATATAGCAGCTAACTAAGAATATTGCTCATAAAATGTCTTAATGACTTGAGAGTTTTTTACAAGTAAGGTATCAATTGACAATTGTAGTGATAGTGCTCAGCCCTGCAACAATTTAGAAAATGAATGTGCTCTATCAATGAAACATAAGTTAATTAATGATGTGTTCTGGTTGGCTAGAGAAGGTGTAAATAAATGTATTGATGCCAAACCCACTGCTCTGTATTTACACAGTATGCCAGAAGACTGCTTTGCAGAGTATGCAAAATTAAAGGGGTTGGGGATGGCTTCAACCACAGTAGAATAGTTCTAGTTACCAGATAATAATTTTAATGTGTGACTTGAGATGAAAAGCAATGCTCAAATTTCCAACTCACTGCGAATCAAGTGACATACTGCATAAAATAAATATGCAACGGAGATAAAAAGTATATTTAACTTTATGTGGGCATGTATGGCTCATTGAATGCTTTCACACTTTTCATATGATTTCTTTGAAAAAGCTATGAAATAGAGTGCACGAGGGAAAACCTTTTTATAATAAAGTGTAAAAGAATAACTGATGGATAGTAACTGACAACCAGATACTAAAATGAAACTTTAAAATTCATTTCATCATAAAAGTAACTTAAAAAAACAGATTTATATCTTTACTTTAGAAAAAAGTTAGATTCCCTAGTGTTACTATAAATCATAAATAAAATAACTTTATTAATCTTAAATAACAAAGACGTGAATGAGCAAAGTTATTACTTTACCAAACATTTTCTCCCTAATGTTTCAGCAATATCAAGGCAACTTTATCCAGGAAACTTTAGTAGTATATTTTATCTATAACTAACAAATGGACACAGAATCTTGAACACTCTATATGCCAAAACTAACTCTGCATATTATTTCTCTTACTTAAATGAACACAAAAGCATATCTTTACTCTTAAACCACTTTTTTATGTAATACTCTTTAACCCTTCCCTTGAAAATTGCTTTTAGGTTGCAGTCACTGCACTGCCACACTTGTAGTTAGCTTTCACCATGGTATTTTCTGCTAGTAGCATGGTAAGGCACCTTTTCAGTCTCATGAACATTATGTGTAAAGACAATTAAGGATGTGGGAAATTTGGAAAATTTTTATATCAAACATATTTTATTTGTTTACTTATAACATGAAACCAATACCTTCTAAAATCTGAATCTGATTCACTACAGCATAACCAGTGCTTACATTTGAAGCTGCTCCCACTATTCTAGTATGAACCCTTTTTTTTTTTGTTTCTTAGTATCAATCAAACATATCAATGCTTCCACTGCTTGTTTTATCTTGAAAATTCTTGTTTTTTTTTTTTTTTGCACAGACCATAAGAGAAGCCTTTTTGGTATTTTTGAAGCATTTTTTCATGCCGTTCCTGAAAAAATAGCACATCATTTTCAGAAAGCATTCAGTGTCCTGTGCATGCAACAGAACAAACTTTGTGATTCAAAATGTTTTACTGCATGATCTTCTGAAATATGTTTGGTTTTTCATTTCTTTTATAACAAATGTTTTACACTTTGGTATTTCAAAGAAAATCTTGCATAAGTACCAGTGCAACAGTGGCATCCAAGGAAATGTCTCTCTTACTGAACTGGCTGTATCTTCTGAATTACAACTTTGTTAGTATTTGATTTATTGCAGAGATTTGAATTATTTGCTGATTGTGTCTGCAATTCAGATTTAATTTCAAACTTTGAAAAATGTCTAGGGAAGAAGGTATGAAGCATATGTTGCTGAAGTTTCTTAGAAAAGATTTGGTGTCTGCACATTCTGGAGCAAAGTGTTCATCTTTAAGACCTGAAAAACAAAATCCTTAGTCTAGTAGTATGTTATTATGAATTGTATTTTCTTTTAAGACTTTTTCTGTGTATAAATACATTATTATAAAAATAACATATTTAATATATTATATGAATATTTACACGAATATGGATAAATGTATAGATTAATATAACCATTTTTATTTAATCTCTTATTTGTATTAATAAGTCCTCAATTAGACTGTTAATATTTCAATCACACTAATAAATTACTGACTTTACACATCAGGTATTTCCTTTAAATCTATAAAGACATTTTGGGTGTAACAGAAACTACTCAGATATCTTGACATTAGGTGTCTAGATGTCCTTTAATTCACTTTAGTGGTTTGTTAATGGTATTTAAGTCACCAAGCACTTTGAAGTAGAAATACCTACTTGTTTTAGCTATTTTAAGGAGGAAACTAGATACCGAAATGTGTCACAGGAAGGCAGAATCGTGGAATCATAGAATGTTTTTGGTTGGAAGGGACCTTAAATATCATCTAGTTCTAACCCTGACAGGGACACCTTCTACTAGAGCAGGTTGCTCGATGACCGATCCAACCTGGCCTTGAACACTTCCAGGGATGGGCTATCCACAACTGGTACCTGATCCAGTGCCTCACCACCCTCCTGGTGAAAAATTTCTTACTAATATCTAATCTAAATCTACCCTCTTTCAGTTTAAGACCATAATCCCTTGTTCTATCATTACATACTCTTGTAAAAAGTGTCTTCTTGAGCTTTCCTTGTAGGCCTCCGTTAGGAACTGGAAGTCTGCTATGTATCTCTTTGAATGGACTATAAAAATCAGTAACACACTTTTTTTTCCTCTAAGAGACACCAAACTGAACATGGAGTTGAGCTAAATGTTAATGTCCACAAACTTAGATGACCTTGGTTTAGACTTTAGGTCAGTCTCTGTAATTTATTCTGTATAATATCTGCAAGCAGACCTATCTTAAAACAACATAGTATTAAGAAGATTGAATTTCAGCTGAAATGAAAGCGTGAAAGAATACATAAAGGGAAACAAAATATTTCTAATTATTTTCTATGCTTATATTACTTTTGTTTCAGAGTTTCCCTGAATCAGAAAAAGATGTATAACAAAAATTTATTCTTGAAATTGCCTGAAAACTGTCTGCAAATCTCTAATGGCAACTAGCTACTTTGGAAACATTCATTATCTGAAATTTAAATATAGATACTTTTAAGTCCAGTGTAACACTCATTAATTAGCTGCATAGATGCATATTATTGTGTGTTTAGATGAGATTAGAAAGAGGGATGTTTGTTACATAAAAATTTACATGAGAATTTTTGACCCCTGTACTCATATGAATTTACAGTGAAGTTTAACATTTTTCTTGTGTTGTATTCTAAAAGAATTCCCTTAGAGCATCAGAGTGGAGTTTCTTTTCTTCTAGAATCACAGTTTAAATATATATTGTTTGCAAAATATCTAAGAGAAAAGGGAAATTCGATTAAAAATAACTATAATAATGATTCTCACCACAATTTTTTTTTAAACCCATATTCATTTCCTGAGCATGGTAGAAGATTCTGAAAATAAAAATGCTTAGATTTGTGTCCTGGAGATTAGTAAATCTAGGCAGTTTTATGTAATCTTTGTGGCATCAGATGTAAATGTAATCAAAACTTGCTTAGTGTCCTACGGTTTTACCAAGGCTATCTAAGATACTTAATTTTCCCGAGTCAAGCCAAGCTCTGGGAATAGCTTTCTAGATATAAATAATAGCTGAGAACTTGGATAAAACTGGGAAGAATTAAAAGAAATTCCACAACTAATTCTTCATCCAGAATTTGTTAGTCTATGTAGGTAAGAGGTCACTGCATCTACTCACTGCCAGGAATACTTGAACAAACCAAATTTCTGCAATAGTTGTAGTTTCATGATCTGAACATGGTATCGCTGAGACCAAGAGCTTAGAAATTAAAGAAATTAATCTGACATTCATGTGACAACGATATCCTTCCACTGTACTAGAAAACTTTGGTTTTTTAAAAAAAGATAGTAAAAGGCATTGCCTTTGTGCCTCAGGGCACAGGCTCGCCCTCAGCTGATGATTAGGAGGTGAGTCAGTTAAAATGCAAGGTCAGCTATAAAGACAGTTCTTGCCGTTTCCACTGAAGTGAGTGGGCCTAATTTCTGATGCAAATAAAATGCTGAACTAGAGAGACCTGTGGTCCGATTTTTCATGGCAGCACATGTATTTCATAAAAACCCTTTTTCCATTTAGTTCTAAGATACAATTTTAAAGGGTCATTTGTTAACTCCATCCACAAACATATAAGGGCACTTGAACCAGTTGAGCTGCAATTCCATCCAGAAGCAGTAAACCTTACTAGAGGCTTTTAAAATAATTAATAGTCTGAATAAGTACATTATCATTTAAGATCTATTTTAGCTACACATATTAATATTCTGTTTTTGTAGCAAAGCTATTTAGATACTGCCATTCATTGATAATAAGTCATTTATTCCTCATTAACTGTTAGGATGGATGTAGATACTCATTATAGCAAGACAACAGACTCATTTAACCGCACACAGTACTTGATTATACACACGAACATTGCCTGGAATGTAAATTTCATTCTACATAAGTCTAATCTTGGTTGTTATTCTCACCATGGGATAAAGTATTTTATCTGCTGTACTGTTTTTTTTTTTCTTTTTAGTATCTGTTTTAAAAGGCAAGAAAGAACATAGTAATGATTGGCGATAATCTCAATTTGGGAAAATACTGACACGAGAAATAAAGGTTTCCTCATGTAAACTGCTGTTGGGTTTTAAAAACCTGCCCTTACGTGACAGTTCTCCTAAAATTAGTACAGTTTTAAAATAAATGAGACTCAGATTTTAGAAATGTGAGACCTCAACAAATACTCATTACGCTGGTCACCGACACAAGCTTTTACTTTCTCATGAAATACAGATATTCTATGTCCCAGCTACAGAAATCAAAGGCCAATGTCTCCCTGTAAAGTGGAAATAAAAGTATATTCCCTGTTATCTTTTGCTCTATAACTGTTTTTTTCTCTGTATGTTTGCAATTTCTTTCCTTTTGCTTTTCAGTTTTAGCTGTTTACATTTATTGAAAATCATTGTGTGTATATGCAGAAGAATTGCAATCACCCTTCAGTTATTATTAAATACTATGCCACTTCTACGCCCAGAGCATTGCACAAGGCTTTTAGTAATGTAAGAAAATTACAGCTTAGAGACAAACTGAGGCTTTGTGTGATAGGTAGGTCAGGTCTACTGCTCTATCTCATGAAAGGAACCATGACTCAGTAACAAAATTGCATTTTTTGTTCAAAATATAAAATAATTTTGTGGTATTTTTCCATGGCCCTACTCAAGGCTTCTCCACTGCAAATATGTATGAATGTATTATGCAAGACGTGGGTTCATTCCCAGGGGGTGTACCCAGGAACTTTGCTGCATAGTCAGTGATGTTTGCCCTTTTTGAAGGCAAATAGCTCCGTCTTACATGCAAAACCAGCAGCTCCACCTACTCCTTATTGAAATACAGAGAATAGGTAACAGAACTGTCCAAAGCAGCTTAAAAACTGGGAGGAGAACAGAGCTCAGATTTAAAGAAGAAGAACAGCTTCATCAAGTCAGTTGTCTCAGTTCTGCTGTTCATCTGGTGGAAGGCTTCACAGAGAAATTACCCGCTGCCTAGAGCAATAGTTCTTTCCCACTGTGAGTGAAGAAGATTGGATTAGCCTTTGCCAACAATTAACACTTCACATGCAGAAATTCAAGTTTTTAGTGTGAGTAAAGTCCTTTTATATTTCTTTCTGTATACTAAGGGGAGCACATTGAATCTGGCATCCAATTGCATGCACATCCAGACGATGTGATGTCTACGAGTGGTGTGGCATATATATGTCATGTCACATACATACACAGTTACATATGATGTAACTACACATGAAAACTGGAAAAAGAAAAAAAAAGAGTTATTAAGCAATAATATTTTCCCTTTTCTTTGACATTTGGGGTTTATTAAGATTGGACTATCTAGTTTTTAAGGACAAAAACTCCCAAAGCAATATTTTGAAAAGCAGACTTTTTCTTAGGAAGAAATCTTTGTGGTCAAAACAATTTTACACGGAAGAATAGGTCTGTTGGAAAATGTTCAACTAGCCTTATTGGAAAACTTTGCATGTGGAGGAGACAAGACATACAGTATCTTGCAGGACTAAACTGTTCAAAGGTCTATGAAAAAAAGCCAGTGTAAAATATGCTATATATAGGCAGTAATACTGAAGGTTCCAAGGGCTCCTAATTTTTTCCAGCTGAAATCAGTTTTCCTGATAACAATCTCTGAGAAATAAATCTTATTAAAAAGTCTTTCCATCCACGTTTGTACTTTCCATTCTCTTCCACTTCCTCTCAAGTCCTTAAAAGTTGTTTTTTTGTTTTTTTTTTTTCCTAATGACAATATATATTTTGGAATTCTGTTAGAAAAAATGTCAAGTTGTTACATCTGTGAACATAATAAGAGACTGTGAGTACTTTAGAATCAGGATTTAAGAGTGCAAGAAGTAGACAACACTATAATTTGTCATAGATTCCATGGCCTGAACATTTTTTATATTATGTTATGCTTCCAGAATTATGCAAATGTATGTTTCATTAATTTAATTCCCTTGAAAATTTAGATATTAAAAAAAACTCTGATTTTTTTTTTAAAAAGGTACTACACAGAAGTAAACTACTACAAAAGTAATTTATTAATTAGACCACAAAACTGAAATTCTTGTTATTACATGAATCTCAAAAAAAGCCAGGAATTTCTATATTTCATTATCCTAGTGAGCCATACTGAACCTTGTAACAAAGCAAGTCCTATTTATAATTTTCTTTAAAGCTCACAGTTTAATTGGCAAAATGTCAAGGCTGATTCAATCAGATTGGTGGCATGATCGTTGACAACATTCTCCAAGAATTCTGATTCACATTAGAAATTGAAGACATATGTTGTGGGAGAAGATGCCTTAACAATGAAAATATTGTTGGTTCAGACAGATGGTAACTTTTTTAGTAAGGAAAATGATAACAAGAATGTGACAGCTGAATAAAAGTTAAAACCTATTAAAACTGACAAGGTCAAAGATGGAATGGGGCAAGAAGGAGGTGGATTTCTAAATAACTGTTAAAAATAATATTATAGAAGAAAAGTTTTCTCTCCATGATGATCTTCATCACCAAAAACATTTACCTTTTTTTTTTTTTCCCCCCTAGATGCATAACTGGTACAAAACTGTGCCACTGTTTGGGGAAAAAAAAAAAAAAAAAAGACCCA
>VXAY01000768.1:618745-647373 GCA_013399855.1 Oxyruncus cristatus | reverse complement strand
CCCCCCCCAGATGCATAACTTATACAAAACTGCCCCTGTTTGGGGAAAAAAAAAAAAAAAAAAGAGTCCCTAAAGTTCATTCAAAGTTAAGTTCTTTTTATCTTGCAAATCAATACTGCTTTATGTTACTGGATTCTTTATTCAGAAGTAGTCTTTCAAGGCCAGACTGTGTAGCCTGTATTCACACGACTGAACATGTAAGTTCTTCCGCTATAGCCAATAAATTTAATTGCTTATTTATAGATTGGCAACACCTGATGGGTTTGTCTGTTCCTTTCCATTTCCAGGAGTGACTTTAAATCTTTTGTTTAACTTTCCTTTTTTATTTTTTCTTAGCTGGTAAGTGTTCTTATTTTATGTCCTAGTTAAGTTTTTGTATGTCTATACTTGATTAGGTAGAGTTAAACTTGCTGCTAGGCACCAATAGCACTTTTCAAATAATTCAGTTTGGAAAGCTTAAAAGAAAAATAAGATCTTGAAATGTAAAACATTAAAATTACAACCATTTAAGAAAGCTCGCATCTAAATGCCAGATTCCAATCAGAATTTATACATTAAACTGCTTAATCAGTGTTATATAATCTCATGTAAAATAAAAAAAAGGTACAGAAATAGAGTGAATACTCTGACTTATGATAAAACAGTATTATTTGTACAAAGACTAGTTTAAACATATCAGTCATTTTATTTACTTTTCATCATAATTTTTCTGCTGACAAGAAAAAATATTCTTCTATAAAATATTAAAAAACATATTTTATTTATGGTCTTGTAGGCTTGAAATTATTAGTCTTAAAATCACATTGAACTATCAGAAATTCTACAAAAATTAAATTAAATTTAGGAGAAGCTGATTCCCTAACATTCAGGAACCAAAATTCTACTATTCCAGAATAAGACAATGTTTTCTTAGAACTGTAATGCTGACCCAGCCTTCTAAATACGTTCTTCTCATTAGTTTATTGAAGTTTATATGAGACTTTTAGTTTCTACAATGAATACTTACTGGGATTTTTATTCTACTGAGTAGCTACCAATAACTAATGTTATCTTTATTAGGTAAGTGTCATTAAAAAGACAGAGAGACAGAAGTTGTAAGATATTTATTGTAAGGAATTGCATTTTCTGCCTAGCACTAAGCAAAATTTCATTTAAGTTTTCTGCTGGATGACACAGCTACATTACTGTTTATTGATCAAAAGACTCTTTTAAGAATTCTTATAACAGAAATAAAACACATGTACCCAGTTGTGGCAGACTCATGAGAATTTAGGACAAATCCATAAAGCAGTACTGGCTACCATTTCAACTCTTATTTACAGTTTTGCATGTACAATACATTGGAGTGCTTAAATTTGAAACAGAGCATTGTTCTTATGTAGTATTTTATAAAACAGTGTCATAATCCAATCCTTGTTAATAATATTGCCTCTCACCTTTTACAGGAAGGGATGAATATGCAGATGGATTATCCAGGCTTGCATGGATACCAGTATTAGAGCACAGAAGAACTGAGAAAATCTTGAAGTCTGCTTTGCTCTTCAGCACTATTTCATGACAGACTCTCATTTCAAATGGTGTGTTAAGGACAACTGATCTAGCATGTAGGGGTAACCTAAACACTAAGTCATCTAAAAATATTATTTCCACTTTTATTGGTGATTATAACAGATCAGAGTATGCACTATCTTTCAGTCAACCATACATTCATCAGAATTCAGCGTGAAATACATCTGTATTCCTTGAAAGAAAAATGAAAATTATGCAAGGAAATCACTAAGAAACAAAAAAACTTCTGAGAAATTTCTCATTGGTCTTTGGAAGCATTTATGTGAGAGAAAATGACAGACATCCATTTATAACACTTTCATGAAAATTTGGGGTTTATGGGTTCTGTATTATGTAACAGCCCCATTCCAGAATCCTTCTGTAACAGATTTTTATCACAAAAGGAATTATGTTCTTTTTTCACTGAAGTTATCAAATGATTGCTGAGTGCAATATAGACAGGTTTTCAGAATACATGATTGGACTTTCTCATAGCAAAGAAAAGGTTTTTTCAGGAGTAAAAATATTTTTATAATGTGGACAAAGCTTTCCTTTTCCTTTGTTTCTAGGGTAACATCAAACCTCCATCCCTCCAGACTGATATTTTTCTTACTGAAAGCATAATTCCTTCTGATCCAATTGTGAGTTCCAACTGTATTAAGACAAGGCTGGAAGTCTGCCACATCCATCTAGAATTTTAATTAGATAAAACTATGTGCTTAGACTTAAGCACAGACTTAAACTCTTATTTGAGTGGGATCTATGTCAGTATCCTGGCTGGAGCTCAACAAATAAAGCCCAAAGCAATTAAAAAAATAAGGGTTTTTTTAAGGTAATAACTTTACCTATGGCTTCACTATAAGTACAGGCAAGCCTAACAACTGATGAATAAGTTTAACTTAAATATATAATCAAACTTATACAGTGTCTTAAACAGCAATGTTAGATGAAGTTTTGTCACACTTGAATTCAAAAGACTCCTAGACACTTGGTGCTATTAAAGCAACTAATTCCTCTTTAAAATTTTAGAAATAACTGCGTTTTATATTACCCTAAATACATCAAAAGAGAAAGTTTATGATATTTGAACTGCAAATTTTAAAATTATCTGCTATCTAGAAACATGTGGAAAATTTCTTAGGAAAGTTAATTTCTTTTTTCTTCCACCCTCCAAATATATGCATGACAAAATACTTTCATAATATCCAAATTAGGTCAGTTATTTTTTCAGTATTTTAAAACTGTTATAGGTTTTCTATTTCTTTATCAGAAGTAAAAATAAATATTACTTATGTGCTGGATTAAGTAAATAGATTTGCTTCCTTAGGAAAGCAAAATAAAATCCACACAGAAATCAGTTACTAGAACGAAACATCATGGTGAGTATTTAAACTGCAAGAGAAAGAATTCACACCTAACAACAGGTGTCTAATAAGATGCATAAAAAAATCCAGCAACACAATTTTCTTTATCTGTTCTAGTTTGGGGTTTTTTTTATCTCCCTTTTTTCATAATGTTTCTTGTATTTCCATGATGTTAGTTTATAGCCCCGTCTTTTATCTACCTCTCTTTGTTGCCTGTCCAGAACTTCTCAGTGTCTTCCCCAGTGCACTTCTAGCTCCTCTAAAACTTTTATTTGATAACATTAAAACATTCCAATTTTGCAAGTCTCCTTTAACATAGGGTAGCCGCAGCATGTCACAACCAGTGTTCAGATTTGAGCATGAACTTCCACTTCAGTTCTTCATACAATCTTTTACTTGCAAATTCAGGATTTAACTTTAAGAAAAGAAGTTAGATTTCTTTTTCAAATGTAGCTTAGCTCACCCTGCATTCTAAATAGCCTCAGAATCTTCCAGATTAATTAGAAGTCCTGTAACTAACAGAATAAATTGGCTGTTGACCCAAACAGAAAACAGTGATTACAACATAAATTATTTTATTATTTTCAGACTGGAGAAAAAGAGTTTGATGCAAAGAGTTCTTACCAGATGATTTTTGCTTAAAGAAAAATCAAATTGTTTGGGAAAATTAAGACCTATCATGTAGAATATTTAGTTTTGAAACCATGTTGTTAGCTGAGCATACTGGGAGACTTGAAAATAAAGTTATCAATTTTAACTGTTCATTTTAAAAAAGAGCAGAGATGTCTGAATTCTCAAAAAATAGCCTTTGATCTACATTTTGGCTCTTAGCAGCCAAGGAAATTAATGAAAAATTGTGTGGAAACTATGCCCAGCAAGAATAATCAGTTCCTTCTTCTTTAAAAGTTCTGTCACACCTACATAAATAGATCAGAAGTTATTTCAAAATTTCATATTTTGAAATGCAAATATGCCACATGAACACATAGAATTGCTCCGGATTGTAATCCTACCTATTACATTTTTCAGTCACCTGAGTGCATGGAGCCCTGATATCGCATGGAGATAAACAACCGAACTCACAGTGGATGAGACACTGAGGAATGTTTCTGAGAAGTGCGGTGCCTCTATCAACCTTCAGGGTTCTGCACTGGCCCATTAAAATCCAACAGGTAGACTATACTTGTAGAATCTCTTCTGGGATGTTTCTACTTTACTGCAATTTACAGCAAGGTGCCAGCTCATGGGATCTGGGAAGAAATGAATACGCAAATAAAACTCTAAAGTACTATTTTTTTAATTGTTTTAATTTTTTTTTTTTTTGAGGAACAAAAAACCAACTAAATCCTACCCACAAATTTACAGCCTCTGCCTTCTAAAAATATCATAAACATGTACTAGATGGACTAAGAGAGAAAATATTTACCTATAATGTGAAAAACAATTTTTAGGGGTCTTTCCACTCTTACAGAAGGGAAAAGTTCAAAATAAGTAACTATCATGCCTTTGTGCCTCCTGGTTCTTCTGAAATGGAGAAGAACAGAGTAGTCAGACCTCTCAAAACTTTTGTTTTAAGCATTACCCAGTTGTATTTCTGAGTCAAAGGAGGGGTCTGCGTCTAAGACCACGGGTTTGCAGATCAGCATTATAAGCTACCAGATCTCTAACTCCTCTTTTCATCAGTCCTTTGTATGTTCTTATGCTTCTGTCCTTTATGTACCATTCAGAGACTTTTGGTAACCATTTAACTCAAATTTTGTTCAAAATGAAAGGCAGTTTTTTGTTAGATTTTGTAGTGTAACATCTTCATATTTTCCAGAATATAAGGGCAGTGAACAACTTTAAAAGATTTTTAATTTATTTCCTTTTCTTATTTTTTTTTTTTTTAATACTCATCCATTAGAAGAAAGGAAAATATTTTCCTTAAATCACAGGTAAAACTAAACAATGTAGTTAATCACAAACAAGAGATAAAAATAAATATAACAGGAGTATTTAGGTGACACATTGAAGACTGACATACATTTATCAATGAAAACTGACAGCATTTAATTATCTAAAGGAAAAAAATAAAAACCTGTATACATACTTGTCTATATATCTAAAAATTTTGGGAATAAGTAAGAAGAAGAAGAAATACGGGATTTCATTTAAGATGATTTCTATCCCATAATATATATTAATAGGGCAGAGGAAATTAAAAATATTGGTTTAGAAAAGAAATGGGCCTTTTTTACATTGCTTATCTTACTCTAGTTGGACTGTTCCTATGCAAATAAACTGCATGTTTACTTCAAGCTGGGTACCTAAAACTCAGTCTACATAAACTTTCTGAGCACTTCTAAAACATAGCAGCATAATTCATTTGGCAGCATCCTAATTAATTTGTGGTTTACCACTTTAAAAGTGGGTTTGAAATGTATTTTATTTTTAATAAGCCTTATGTTACTGAGCTACAGCTTTGCCCTCACAGTTTTATATGACAAGCAGGATTACAGAGTAAAGGAAATAAATTAACTGTCCTACACAATGAAATGGATTCTCTGCTTCCCTTGGCTCTGCTACGCAGTTCCTTGATCGTGCTTTTCAACTGCACTATTTCAATAAAAAATTCTTAAATAAGAATGGCTTTAATGCTGTACATCACTTCTATGATAATTACAGTAATATTTTGGCACTCAGAAGTCTGTAAATATTTTTTACAGTTTACTAAAGTGTTTTGATGTGGCATTTATTAAAGCAAGGAAAACTGAAAGAGAAAATAAGATGCACTACTGTGAACTGAAAGATAATATAGACAATAGAGTGGCACTGATTCGTAATACTTATATACTTGTTCAACACTGAACTATGACTAACATTTAATCATATTACCAAAAACTTTTAATTCTCTGGTCTTTGGTCTCCTTTCCTTTACCACAGAGAGTTAGAGGTGAGGTAGTTACAAACTCATTGATCTCTTTGAAATTAGGCACAAGTAAACTCTATTTGCTATTCACAGCCTTCTTCATCCTTGCACCAGGTTTCTGACAGAGTAGGAGGCAATCGTGCGAGTCAAAAGTTCAGCCCATAAGAAGGAAAATATTTCATTAACAATATATTATTACAGGTTGCAGATTTAGTACAACTTTCAGAGGGCCTGGAAATTTTCAGAGATAATGGCCTGGTCTACTTTGGTTAATTAAATACTACAACTTTTGGCTTGGGATGTGTTATTTCAACACATTAACTATTGAAAATATTTTTTTATATTTATACAAGGGTATATGAGATCAGTAGTTTTCCCTTTTTTTTTTTTTAGTTCTTTCCAACAATAATGGTCTATAGGATATTTTTTTTTACTTGGTTTTATATATGAATATTTCTGGCAGGAGAGAAAAACAAAATGTACATAAGCATTTTTGGATTTGTATGGTAGCAACAAAGGCCATTGTAATGTCTCCTGAATTCATCACCTGAATGAGCAACAAGTATGTAATTTTTAGCTGCCAAAATATTGTTTGCATTTTTTTCATTATTTACTTCTGTTTCATCAATTATTACAGACCTTGACTGCTCCTACTTGCATACGCAGATCTGTCTAAAACTCTTCTAAAATAGTGGTGTCATACAGTCAAGGGGAACTTATTAAAAAAGATGTTACATTTCCTGATAAGCTAGAACATATGAACATGCATCATAAGATAATACATACTATTTACTTCTTTATAGTTTTCTTTTAGCCTTACTAACTGTGAGGCCAAACCCAAGAATAAATCTGCAGCAATTTCCTTAGGTTCAGTGTTTTGACATGGAGAGGTTCTGAATGAGAGTCAAGATCAAAATCTGTAATCAAAAATGTAAGGGTATTTTTAAGATTTTGGAAAGGCACATCTTATATTACAGGCAAAATAACAAGTAAATAGTTAATGAAAATACATTTTGAAAATAAATTTGATATATTTTAGACTGACAACTCAGCAATATGAATCGATCAAGTTGAATGACAACATAAATGCTGTGCCAAAAATCCTATAATTAAGGTGATCCTTCATAGTGGTCTTGGAATTAAAGTGAAATCTGACAGCCTCTCTGTGGAGAAAACGGAAATGGAGATACATCTGACCAGACTTTAATTGTGGAGGGATGCAGTACTCTATTTCCTTAATTACTAATATATTTTTGATGAAAATAAAAGAAACCAGATAAACAGCCAGTGTAATTAGGTTGAGTAAGGTGAATATAAAACAAAATTCAATTCAGATTCTTTCCTATTGACTGGCTCAGACTAATAGTGCAGCACATTCCCACAAACTACATTATCAATACTCATGCAAAGAGAATTTCCAGAAAAAAATCAGCAGCTCTAAACTTAAAGAAGCAAATAAGCCCATAAAATCTCAGAAAACGGAGGGATTTAACTTGCATTGCCCTAATGAGTCAATTATAATTTCAACGCAGGCAGTTGTAATAATGTTTACTGCTTACATACAGACACTTGAAAATTATTGTTACAGAAATATGTTGAATGTAAGGCATTAAAAATTGCCACAAGAATGAAGTCGTTCAGAT
The DNA here is from genome assembly GCA_013399855.1 of Oxyruncus cristatus. NCBI lineage: Eukaryota > Metazoa > Chordata > Aves > Passeriformes > Cotingidae > Oxyruncus > Oxyruncus cristatus. The sequence goes on along the minus strand of VXAY01000768.1, from coordinate 639,910 downwards.
GTTGTAAAAGTTATCTTACTTTCTATTTGGTTGAACTGTATTGCGATATACTTTCTTGACTGACAAATAATTTGAGCCTATTATTTTTATTACCATAATTCTTAGAAGTCTATTAGAGGCCAGAATCTCTCTGCCAAATGTGAGCCAAGAAGACAACCACTATCCAAAGAATTTTCAAACTAAGTAGAAGATGAGACAACAGATGGAGTGAGACAGATGGTTGGAGGCTAGGAGTGGTAAAATAAGGCCCAGAGATCATATTAGGCAGTGGTTTTAGAATCTATGAGTTTACCAATTGTCAGATGCTTTGAAGAGAGCATGAAAAACCAGAATTTTAATTGGGTTTCTGAGGAATTACAATGAAGATCTGAAGATATCTATAGGGGGTTCTTGTGTGGGGAAATTAACATTTTTAATATCCTTCTATCTATCTATCTACATGTATATATATGTTTATGCATACATAGATACCTGTCTGAAAATCTTGAAGCAATGACAATTTAATTTGTATTTGTGCATAAGATTCCCCTCACTAAGGTGAGTCAAAGGATAGATGGAAGGCAACTTAGATGAGAACCTGAAAAATATGATCCAGGAAACAGCTAATTTACCAGTACAAAGATATCTTTATTTTATTGCATTTGCATGGCCAGATTTTGGTAGTGGGGGCCCTACAGGGGTGGCTTCTGTGAGAAGCTACCAGAAGCTTCCCCCACGCCTGGCAGAGCCGCTGCCAGCCGGCTCCAGGATGGACCTGCCACTGATCAGGGCTGAGCCAATCAGAGCAGGTAGCAGTACCTTTGTGACAACATATTTAAGAAGGAAAAAGAGTTATTGCATAGATGCAGTGGGTTGACCCTGGCTGGCCACCAAGTGCCCACTAAAGCTGTTCCCTCTCTTCCCTCTGCAACTGGACAGAGGAGAGAAAAGGGGTCGTGGGTTGAGATAAGGACCAGGAGAGATCACTCGCTGGTCACTGTTATGGGCAAAACAGATTCAAAGTGGGGATATTAACTGAATTTATTACTAGCAGAATCAGAGCAGGAGAATGAGAAGTAAAACATCTTTTCCCACCCCTCCTTCATTCCCAAGTTCTACCTTCACCAGCAGCGCAGGGAGACAGGGAACGGGAGTTACAGTCAGTTCATCACAGGTTGTTGCTGCTGCTGCTCAGAGAGAGGAGTCCTTCCCCTTCTCCCTGTGGAGACAGTCCTCCACAAACTTCTCCAGTATGAGTCCATCCCATGGGCAACAGTTCTTCACAAACTGCTGCAACGTGGGTCACTTTTCCATGGGGTGCAGTCCTTCAAGCACAGGCTGCTCCAGAGTGAGTCCCTCTCTCCATGGGTCAGCAGGTCCCTACCAGGACCCTGCTCCATCATGGGTCTCCTGCAGGGTCCAACCTTCTTCAGGCATCCACCTGCTCTGGTGTGGATCTTATCCATTGGTTGCAGGTGAAACTCTACAACCCTGTTGACCTCCATGGGTTGCAGAATCACAGCTGCTTCACCGTGGTCTTCACCACAGGATGCAGGGGAAGCTCAGCTCTGATGCCTGGAATAACTCCTCCTCCTCCTTCTCCACTGACCTTGGTGTCTACAGAGTTATTCGCATGTTCTCACTCTGCTCTTCTCTGGCTGCAGTTTTCATCTGTTTTTCAACAACTTTTTCTCCTTAAATATGTTATTATGGAGGCTTTACTATCATTCCTGCTTGGCTTGGCCTTGGCCACTGGCAGGTCTGTCTTGGAGCCAGCTGGCATTGGCTCTACAGGACATGATGGAAGGTTCTGGCAGCTTCTCACAGAAGCCACCCCTGTAGCTCTTCTGCTACCAAAACCTGGTCAAAAAAACCCAATACAAAAGATAAGGGAATGGTCTGAAGCTGTGGTGGGGAGGTTTACGTTAGACATTAGAAAAAGGTTCTTCACCCAGAGTGTCGTTGGGCACTGAAAGTGGCTCCCCAGGGAAATGGTCACAGCACCAAGTCTGAGAGAGTTCAAGAACTGTTTTGGATGATACTCTCAGGCACATGGTGTGACTCTTGGGGCTGGTCCTGTGCAGGGCTAAGAGTTAGACTTGGTGATCCTTGTGGGTCCGTTCCAACTCAGCATATTTTGTGTGATTTGTGTGATCTGTAATTGGGTTCAGAGAAGAGTGGAGTGAGAACATGTGAGAGGAACAACTCTGCAGACACCAAGGTCAGTGGAGAAGGAGGAGGAGGGGTAGGAGGTGCTCCAGGCACCAGAGCTGAGATTCTCCTTCAGCCTGTGGTGAAGACCATGGTGAAGCAGCTGTCTCCCCACAGCCTATGGAGGTCAACAGGGTTGTAAGGACTTAACCTGTAGCCCACCGAGGAGAGCCATGCCGGAGCAGGTGGATGACCAAATGAAGGCTGTGACCCCACAGGTGGCTCCAGGTAGGGTCCCAGATTGCAGCAGTTTGTGAAGAGCTTGCACATTGGAAGGACTTGCAGTTGTCTCCTGTGGGACAGACCCCATCCTGGAACAGGGGAAGGATTCTGCTCCCTGACCAGTGGCAGTAACAATATGTGATGAACTGACTGTAACCCCCATTCCCCATCTCTGTGTGCATCTGGGGAGAAAGAGGTAGAGCCTGAAAAAGAGGAAGGGATGGGAAAAGGTGTCTTTAAGATTTGTTTTACTTCTGATTATCCTGCTCTAATTTTGTTTGGTAATAAATTCAATTAAATTCCTCAATTCAAGTCTGTTTTGTCTGTGACAGTAATCCTTACCTAAACTCATGATCTTTTGTTAAATTTTCTCCCTCCTGTTCACTTGCAGAGGGAAGTGATAGAATGTCTTTGGTGGGCACCTGACATATAGCCAGGTTCAACCCACCACTAATCTAAGTCTACCTTTTCATTCTGAAGATGTATTCCCTCAAGTCAGCTGGTATTTTTAATCCAAATAATATTTGTGTGAATAGCTTTACAATGTGTATACTTTTGAACAGTAGCCCACACGCATCAGCTCTGTGATGGATCTTACACTCTTCTGAATGAACACAGATTATTGACAAAACCTAAACTTCACATACCTCTGAGAGAAGTTTCAGGGCTTTGCAGATATGAGGAACAAACAAAACTCCTGCTGCCAGTAATGCACTTTAAGATCTGGTGAAATACTCTTGGCTTACAGATGGAAATTCTACATTGTCTGATAGTTGTTTCTTACGTCTTCATTTTTCTTCTTTTCTTTTTTTTTTTTTTTTTTTTTGGCAATGCAGAAAATTGGTTTAAGTAGTCTGCATTAGATTTTTAGCTTTCCCCCCCCTACTACCCCCACACCCCCCTTCAATCTGAGGAAAATNCAACTAGGGTCCTCGCTTTGTTCACTATATATGTATGAGCATCAAAGTACAAACACAAAAAAAATATGTGTTTGAGGTTAAAAAATATTTTTATATAAAATTGAAATAATTTACAAAATGCCTTTTTTTATTTTTTTTTTTATTTTATCGAGATGGAAAGAAAATGTCTTCAGTGGTATTCCTAAATTCCAAATATTTCAATCAGTGTTACATAAAAATAATTGTTATTTAATACTTTCTATATGATATAATTCTTTCTATATGAATGCCTCTTATTTTTGTCTAAATCAGACTATGTTTTTGAGGAAGCTAAAGATACCTATACTTGATAAGAAGACTAAAAGTACTGTAAAAGGATCTAAATTCCCTTGTTACATAATTAGGGTTAAAAAATAGTCTGCTTTATTTGTACTCTTTTTGTTTAGTGATTGAATGTTGCATTCTGGATCGAGTGAATAATATTTGCATAGTATCTTTGCAGAAAGAAACAAAAGAATAATGGTTCATTTTTCCTTAAGCATTAATGGTATCATATCAATAACTTAGGGGAGTCTTAGAGTATAATACATCTCTTTTCTTCTCAATGTTTATATATAGATTTGGAATTACCAGTATGGTTCATGACAGCTTTCTGAAGAAACCTTTTTGCAAGTTTTGTGAAGAAACCTTCATAGGAAGCAGACCACATATGAAGACCAGTGTTTTCTTGAGTGGGAGGAATGTGTGAATGTGTGTAGGTATTTTAGGATTTTTTTCCTGTTTTTTTTTTTTCACTTGAAAAAAAGTACTTGAAAGGATTCAGAGTAACTGATCTTTTTAATAGCTTCTCCAACTCTTAAAAAAAAGCTACTAAGCCAAATGTTTCATTTTTCAAATTCTGGATTTAGGCCTTTGAAATCAGGAAGATTTGTTTCTATTTCTATTTATTCTGTTGAACTATATTCTCAGTGACAAGGATATAGCAAAGGTAATATTTTCCACTGATGTAAAAGAACAGTATCTATACATGTCTTAATATGTTTTGAGACAAACTATAGGAGAACAAATTGATTTTCCAGTGCACTTGTTATTCTCAAGGCTCCTGAAATGATATCAAGTGAGGAAAGCTAATAGTCCTGTTTATTAAGTCAGGCTTTGTTATATTAGATTTTCTCAGGTAATTATCACAGTTTCACAAGTAAAATGAGGGAAATAGTTTCCACAAAGAATCCAAAGGGTATACTTCCTGCTAATGTAAAATAGCTCTAGAGAACCTACTACTATGTGGACTCATTTTTTGTTTTTGTTTTTTTTTTAATTTAATTTGATGTCTGAATTTTTGTTCACTTCTCTTATGCTGATTTAGCTTATTTTCCTGAGAAAGTATGTTTCAGTCAATTTAACTAGGAATCGATTTGTAAATGCACGATAAAAGGGTTTACAATTAGGTTTTTCATTTAAACTTTTCAAAAAAGTACTGTTACTTTTCACTTTTTCCTCCTGTTGGGAAGTATGGTATCTTTGAAATGTGTTTACTACAGTCCAATCATGCTGGGGTTCGGAACTATGATATTTCCTGTTCATCATAAAATACCCTCTTTTGTGTTTTTTTTTTCTTTTTTCCCCACATGAGCACTCTTCCGAATCTGCATTCTCTCTTTGTGTAGTACACTGTCATGATCTTAGAAACAAATGTGTACATTTGCAATATAAATAAGAAATTAAAGAAAACAGTAAAGGAAAACAAATGACAATGTTCTCAACAATTCTGGTTTGTCAAATCCCAATGACAATTGGAGGAATCCACCCTCTTTATATATATATATATATATCTATATCTCCTTTTTAGTAAGGCTGGGAATAACTACAGTTACCTTTCAGCATTTCTGTCCTGTAAAGAGAACAAACATAGCACAATGTCATAAAATGAACAAAGAGAAAGTGTCTGAAACCTATGCAGCTCCTTGTAAAGATCATTACAGACCACTACAAATATTTTGGGGGTTTGTGTTTTCTTTTATTATAAGGAAAAAAAAAAAATTGCTAGAAAGGTCATGAACTATATTAAAAATGTTAGGTTAGGTGAAACAGTAGTAAGAAGAAATACAGTAGAACAAAAAGAAAAATATTTCAAACTGTCCACTCAAAGCCTATATGAAGTTTGAACCTCCTAAAAATGCAGGGAACAGTTCTTTTCTGAATTTAAAAAGATTAGACTATTTTTTTTTAATTCTTTAATCAGAAGGTAGTTGTTTAATTTTAATGAAGATTTTTTTGATCTACATTGCTCTGAGGAAGTAGGAGTGAATTTGTTTTAATAATTTTTGAATATGTTGGATAAGAAATGGCAAAAGAAGAATGGTGTTCACTGAGCTGTAATTTGTGAAGAAATAAAAAAAAAAGGGATGAGAAGAGAGGATCTAGGTGATGATTGTTGGTTTTTCCTTTGGGATTAAGCAGCTTTATCTCATAGTGCCTTCAGAGTGTGTTAAGAATATTCTGAATTTTTTTTATGTACCCAGTTCTTTCACTTGAAAGCATGAAAATATTCTTCCTCTATATTTTTTCCTAGTCAATTTTTAAAACCAAAAATCAGTTCTGTATTGTCATTAAAATAGATTTGCACTGGTGCATAAATTTCTGGCAGATAAGAAAGTATATAATACCAAACATTCAAGCATTTTTAAAAGACTTATTAAAGGAAGATGGAACACAGCTTTTTGAACCACAAAGATATTTTATCAGCCATGGAAACAAGTGGAAAAAAAATAATGTTGGTACACTTTCAAGCTTCACAGAACAAACTCTCCAGTTAACACAGGATAATCAATAATGAAGAAGTTTAAACTGCATTTCCATCTTCTTGTATAAAAATGGAACTTTTCATAGTTGCAGTTTTCAACCTAATTGAAGTATTATTGAAGATTTCTTTTTACAAAGACAACTGTTATCCCTATGAAATTAAAACATTTATGAGGAACGGCTTGACAACTGAATAGTTTCTTCCTTTGTAATGTTAATTACTCTTATAAAGAAGACACAACTAGAAAATGGGCTGTATCCAGTTTCAGGAGCAAAACATGAAATCAGGAAATTTTTCCACAAATATGCTAAGACTGCAGATTTTCATTACAGATCATTACCTATCTGAGGTCAGACTCCCAAAGGTGCTAAAAGATGTTAAAAAGTAGCAATTTTGGAACATAACTTTGCCTATACAGATTTGTACAGTTCAACCACATGGCTATCCAAATACATGCGTAGTTTTGATATATTTTAACTGAATGTTTCATTGTTAATAAACATCTTGAAACAGAGGACTTTCAGACGTTAGTTTTGATGAGAAAAAGAACCCCGAATGTACTGTTTATGTGTGTACTTTTCTGTTTGAATAGTTCTCACTATGGTTGCATCTCACCATTGCACAGGGAACTTCCTTAAGCGCATACTTAGTGATTTAATCACATATGACGATTTAAGCATGATTTTAGCTAAAAGTCCTGACATCTAGTACATACTTAAATGCTTTAATTTCAAGATTTTTTTTTTTTTATTTACAATGCTACTGCTGATGTAAGTCCAAAAATGAGGAATAATATTGGAACTAATCTTGTCTTCTTGTACATTTCTATAAAATCTGTACAGTCTTCAGTTTTTCTAAAATCAATGTTTCTTTTTCAGTAATGTAAGAAACATTATAACTCCATCTAGATCTACAAACTTCTGTAATCTTCAGTACATCACTACTGAAGACATGTGACCTACTAAATTTCATATTTTTATGACCTTTAAAGAGATTATAATGCCTCTAAAGCATAATGTATAGAAGTACTAATTTTACAAATCAATGACTCCAGTGTACTTGTTTATAATAGATAGTACATTAAAGGTACATAGTACTTGATCTTCATGCCACAAAGTGTTCGATAGCCATGTATTCTATACTATTTCCAACTGGAACATCAGTAGGAGGCCCTGATTTGTCCACTGAACTGTAGAAGAACACATTTCAGATTGTTTAGCTTCTCATATCTTCCTTCTCCTCTTTGAAAGAGAATTTCCAAAGACCAGACAAGATCACTTTTTTATTAATCCATTTAGCTTTCTTGAAGTTATTTGTCTGTGGTTGTATTTTTGTTCAATATTAAGACTGAGTTTTCATTTGGACTTCAAATACATACACTCATATATATTATATATATATATATATATGTTCAGTATAACTTTGTGAAATTGCCTTCCAGCAGCTCACATGTCTTCTGTTTTCTAGTTCTGATGTAATCCCTAAATGGCAACCAAAGTCATCAGAAAGCCAAAAGATGGAATTCTCTGAATTACTGAAAACATATTCCTCTTGTAATTATTTATCTCTAGGATACTGGAAGTAAGATATCATCCTTTCACTTTTTTTATTCTCTAATGTAGGACTTTTTAGAGTCTTTGGATGCTTTGAATGATTCACATCTTAAACAAACTTGTTGTTGTGATTCCAGAATAAAATTTGGTAAAACTAACCAGGTATTTGTATGATTCATCTAATTATTTTTAGCACATGCATTTTTTTTCTCCACTTCATGGTTAGATTATCACTTTGCGCTCCTTTACATTTTTTTTATGAGGTTTGGCAAGGATGTATAGTAACTATGAGCATAAGTGAATGATTCTTTTCTTTACTTTTACGCTGTTTAACCTTATTTATACTACTGGAAAAATATTACACAACAGTCTTTGCTTATCACTGTTTCTGCTACATAATTTTCTCTTATGCTATTGTGGATCATTGTAAAGGGTCTGCAGAATCTTTACCTTTTTGTCAACTGTAAATTAAAGTTTAGCTACAATGCAATACAACTGTATCTGCAAATGCACAGACAAAAATAATACAAAAGCAGTTCCTTTGCCAGCACTTCACTATCTCTATGTCAATTAATTTTTGCCCTCTGCATTAGGTATTAAACAAGCAAATAAACAAAACTCCAGACCTGTCAGATAATCTTGAAAAAATCATCTAGCACAAACTAAAGATAAAATTGAATACATTTCAATCATTCCTGAAAGAAAGATGTTTAACCTGCCTTTCCAAACACCCAAGAAAGGGGATTCCATAAATTCCATTGCAAATATTCCAAAGTTCCATTGCATATGTGTGTTGGCTTTATGCCAACTGTCCGAACCCACAGGGAAAGCCTCCCCCTCCCTTCTTCCCTCAGGGCAAAGGAAAAAAACTACAGAAACCGAAGAACCCGAAAGCAACCAAATTATATCAAAATATATATATATTTGTATGTATTTACAGTTATATGCAGCTAGAATACTATATACAATATTCGGGATCCCGAGTACAACCCCCTCCCCCGGAGGGAAAGGGAAAAGGAAAAGGGAAAAAGGGAAAAGGGGAAAAAAAAAGATATACACGATCAAAAACTAAGAACCAGTAAAACAAAGACTGGAAAAAAATCAGTCTCACCACGTCCCTTAGAACAACGGGATGGCCTGGCACAGCCGGCACTCCCCACTCTCCCGCGTGGTGGATCAGTAGTCACTGCAGGCCTCAACTCCAGATAAGCAAGACCAACGCAGAGAACCACTGCTCCTGAACCTCACCGGAAGAGAAGAGAGAGAGAGCTTCCACTCCCTTTTTATTTATACCTTTGCTTACGTAAAAATCGTATGGAATACTGGGAACATGGCCTTGGTTCCTTGGTTACAACCTGGTTACCAAGGAAGGCCTAGAATCAAAACCACTACAATATGCCATGAGAAAGATATTTCTAACCACAATTTATCCAATTTGTCAAGATCTTCAGAACTACAGTTCAGCATGAGGACTGGTTCCTATACCTTCTTCAAAGCTATTTTTCATAAATGTGAAAATATTTAAGAATAATTTCATATTATAAAACAAATATGAAAGAAGGAAAAAAGGGGAAAAGTAAGGTAGAAATTAGAACAATCTTACAGAGTCAGGGTACTTATTGCTTGGTACCTTCTGAAAAGGAACCTTTGCCTCATCTCCATTTAAAAAATATCCCTTCACTTTTTTCCATAAGAATGCCTTCTTTCTCTTACAGGATTGAATACACTACATCAAAATCTCACAAACATCATGGAATCTGTCATGGAACCATATACTTATTCTTCCCTTCATATTCCTGAGGCAAAGAACATTGCAGACCAAAGGGGAGGATGTGGTATGGATCCATGGATCTTCTATATCCCATCTGAAAGCTTTGCTCACAAGCTTGCTCTCAGTCCCCCTCAGCTTCTTTCATCTTGTGAATCCTCATTAGTAGTAATAAAATGCATATAATTAAAGCCTAATGAAGTATCAACTATGTCCTTAAGCTTTTCTTTATACTTAGAATGACTTGAAAGCTTCTTCCTAGCAAGCACTTGGAAATTGTGTTCTTCAAGCATGACAATGTTGTCATTGCAAAGATAGTTACTGATTTTCTTTCATGTTACAGCTAATAGGTTGCAGACCAGCCTTCTGTTTTCATAACATCATTCTCTCTTCCCTTTCAAAAATGTAGTTTCAGTTGTCTGTTTAAAAACACTTTCATTAATTCTACTTATTTATGAGTTCTTCCTTCAATCTGGATTTTTTTTTTGTTGATTTGTAGTTTTTTTTCCCCCCTCCTTGATTATGTTTTTGTTTTTTAAATTTCAGTTTTCAGTCTTTCTTCTTCTCTATTCAACCAAATGTCTTCAATATTTCTGATACTATAAGCCATGCCTCACTGAATTCCTGGAAGACTGCAATCTTTTATGCATATTTTGTATTCTGTCTCTCTTATTCTGTGTTTTACATTGTAAAGTTGTTTTCTTGAGGATGACTGTTTCCTGAATGCGAAACTCCCATCTGCTTTGTCTGGTAGCTCTTGACTTGAAGAATGTATTTGCAAACAAAGGATATGCTGTATTGACAAATGCAAAGAGATTTGTGTCTTGGTCACAGGTTTTTCTCTGCAAGCAAAGGGATTTTCTTATTTTATCTGTATCTCATCCAGAGACCAGAATAAAATAGGTATCAAGGCAGTAAGTCTGCTATGTGCTCCATTCAAAATAGGTCTCATCCTCTCTACTATTAATTCTTCTTTCCAAGAGTTTATCAGTTACTTTACAATAACTTTGACAGAAGCTTTTGTCCGACTGCTCTAACACTTATTATCCATCTTATCCATCGACACAGGGATAGGAGGCACAGTCTTTTATAATCATATGTGTTCTATTTCTTTTAAGATTTTTCCCAAGCACAGCAAGAGTAGCTTTTACTGGAAAAGGTTTCCAGTAAAGAAATAAAATAGAAAAGTTGCCATCTTTTCTTGTTTAACAGGATTTTTTGTGTTGTTTTTTTTTTTTTTTTCCTTTCCCAGTGTATTCTTTCCTTTTGTCTCCTGTTGTTTAAAAACCTGATAAATAACAAGTGCTTTGAAAAATTCCTGGTCCATACAGAAAGCAAGCAAGCAAACATTTATGTGAAATGGATGGTAAATTTCTTTGGATTTAAAGAACTGGGTAAATAATGCATATTGTTGTATAATCATCCCCAGTTGTTATAATTAATCATTATAATAGCTATTACCACATGAATTCAATATAATTAAATACTTCTAGTAATTTAATATAACCAACATGTTTAATGAAATATGATTATTATAATAATATGTTGCTCACAAAAAAGTAAATCGGTTTATGTAGACCTTTTAACAGCAATCAACAGTGAAAAGTTAAGACTGTCGATTCCAAATTAATCTTAATAATTTTCATTGCATACAACCTTCATAATTTTTGAGAACATTTGATTTCTTTCATGAATTTCCCTTGGATTTTATTATACACAGACAATACATAGATTACACACAGATAATACAGTTATTTTTTGCAGACATATGATAAGGCCAGGATGAAGGAGAAAATTACTTCATCATCAAAAATTTTTTTAAAGCTAAGAAATTGCTAATAATACAGATACATTAACTATGGACAAAAATTGGCCTCTTTGAGATTCCCTTTTGATCTGAGAGGGCTGTGTAATATTCTCACAGTATGAAATTTATTTGTGATTTTAAGAATGTGAAAAGAAGATCTTGTTAAAGAACTTATTTCACTACTCTTTACTTTAGAAGTAATTTTTTACAAGAAAAAATTACATTAATAAATGCAACTGCTAAAGTAGTTATCAAAATATTCTATGTTGTGATTGTTCTGTTATTTTATTATTTTAAATTACCTTTTTATGTGTAAAGTAAAAAGAAAGGAATTTTATAACATGCAAAATGTCTTCAATTTTCCAAATAAATTTCTAGATGACTACTGAATATTACACAGTTCTGTTAAACAGAAATGAAAACATTTCTAATCTTCCAAGTTGCACTCAAGATCTTGTTAAACCTTTTAAGTCCTTTGACATTTTATTTCACGATGACAACTCTTCCTAAATCCCATGCACTTATGGCTAAAAATGGTCACCCACTGTTTAACATACCATAATCCAGAACCCAACTTTAAATCCTTAGTCTGTTTAGCCTACAAATTCAATGAGGTATTAAAAAACTTTCCTACCTTAAAACAAATAAGCTGATTATGGACTTTCCTTTAAGACTCTCCCTCATAAGAAAGTGCCATTTCATGTAAACTTTTTTTTTTTTTTTTAACTTAGTACTAATTAATATAAGAAGATTGAGAATAATATAGGTTTCCAGACTTTCTAACTCTTGAGAGCATTCCTACTGATATCTGGGATTTGTTATCTCTGGGCTTCCAGGCTGTTTGCAAAGAATGGAAAACTTGTAAGCATTCGGTACTAAGAAAGAACTTTCAGGACACCAAGGCTCCCTTGTTCTACAAGAGGACCTATTCTTGCCTAAGAAAGAACATATACACCTGCCTTTAACTGCTGCTGGGCATCCGAAGAACGTAACAATCAGTTGTTACATGTGACTTAGCAAAACTTAAAAAAAAACAACCAACCAACCAACCAAACAAAAAAACAACCAAAAAAAAAACCCTGGAAAATTTGCACAGATGTTCTCAGTTGTTCTGTGATATATAGCAGTCTATAGCTTCCTCCTGAGGGGAAGAGGAGGGGCAGGTGCTGATCTCATCTCTGTGGTGACCAGTGACAGAACCCAAGGGAATGGCCTGAAGCTGTGTCAGGGGAGGTTTAGGCTGGTTATTAGTAAAACATTCTTCGCTGAAAGGGTTGTTGGGCACTGGAACAGGCTCCCCAGGGAAGTGGTCATAGCACCAAGCCTGACAGAGTTCAAGAAGTGTTTGGACAATGCTCTCAGGCATATGATGTGATTCTTGGGGCTCTTCTGTGCAGGGTCAGGAGTTGGACTTCAATGATCCTTGTGGGTTTCAACTCAGACATTCAATGATTCTATGCTTGATAAGTAACTTTCTTGTAATTTTTCTAGCTTTCCATAGAATCCTGAAACCTCACACAAAGGAAACATCAGACCGCTCAGAGTAATTCTGCTGAAGTTCACCATTATGAATTTACATGTTTAAAATATGTTTGGTTAATAGAAAGTCCTATTTTCAATTTTTATAAGAATCATACATACATCTTTGCATGAGGCAAAAATACAAACCTTTTTTTTGCTGATACTTTTACAGTGGCATATACTTTTACTGTACAAAGAAATAGATGAGTAGATCATCTTTCTCATTGCCAGGCAAATCTAATTTTTGATGACTATTGTAAACCACATTAGCAATATTGATTGATAACTATTTACGAAAACAAACTCCAGAATAACATGTACTGTAGGCATCTAAAGTGGCTAAGTAAACTGATTAACTAAACATTAGTAATTTTAGTGCTTGATCCTTACACTGCAGGAACTATTTAATCAGTAACATATTTGTCAATGACTTTAAAATATAAGTGTTATTAGAATATGCCTCTGAGATAAATAGAAAAAGGTTTATTTTTATATTGTTAAGCAACTAACTATATAATGGCATGTTTGCAAGTTCTTGGTAATTAAAATTCATTTTTTCTTCTAAAAGGAAAGATTGTATGGCATTGATCCAAATTGTTTCAGAGTAAATGGAAAAATACTTTTAACTTCAATAGCTTGAGTCAGGTCCTTGTAGAACAAAGACAAAAAGAAAGGAAACAGGATAACATATTTGAGAGTATTATTTGAGTACCAGTAAAAGAATGTACAGCATGAACACATTTTTGTATACGTATGAATTCACAAGCAGTATAATATCTGAAACCATGCACTGACCAGCAACACCATTGTGCAAGGTTTTGCAGTAGGAAATGTAGTTAAATATTTCTGAGACAATGTGTTTGAATATTTGCTTTCAAAAAATGATGCTAAAAATAATTACACTCTGTTTTTTGAATTACATCAGTCTGTACAATTTTTTTTATTCCATTACTTATTGTATAGATTGGAGTCTCACCAAATTGGTGGTCTTTGTTTTCTTCCTTTTACTTTCCTTTTAAAAATCTTATTTAATTTCTTTTTCATTTGAGTAGGTTTCATGTCACATGACTTGAGCCACTTGGTAGAGTTGTTAGCTTCCTCTGAGGTAAAGAGATGGGTTTCCAGAGGAGAATATTAACCTACGATAGAATGCAATGAATCGTTATCCTTTCTCCACTGATTTGAGCAAGAAGAAGAAAAACTGGATTAGAGAAGAGTATTAGTTTTTAGATGCTTGAAGTCAGATAACATGAGACAACTGTAGATATCTTGGTGAATAGGTATTGTCCTATGTAGCTTAATAATATAAACATCCCTGGTAATTACTGACACAACTCCATTTTAGGTGCATGTAGCTCACCTGTAGCACAGAAAGTTCTGCCATATTTCCTTCTGTGTCTGATCTTTGTTTATATATCAAACAACTGCTGCTAATAGTGTCTTTAAAATTTCATGTAATTTTGCACTCCATCATTCCTCCACATCCATATTCTCATTTCCCCTATACAAAAAAGCCTATTAGTTGTGAACTCATCTTTCTGATTTATCATTTTTCTTTATTGCTAAACATAGGAAAAATTTATTAACTCTGTGTAATATTCTGATAATTTTATCCATTTTAAACTATGTATAAGAAGACATATCTTTAAATTAAGTATATTTTATCAGCTAAATTTCATTGTATATGACTCTGGAATTTAAAAGTCCATATTCTTAAAGATATTAATAATGCCTTAAGCTCTTTTAGTGTTCATTCTTTAGCAATGATCACTTTTAATTTGAGACTCAGTGAAGACAATACCTACAATTCCACTTTGAAAAATCATTTAAGGTATTAGAACCGTAAAGATTTTGTGATGAATTTTATGACTGTTATAATGAGTCACTGGCTGACATAAATTATGAGAGCAGAATAAGAACAAAAACTGTCCATATCACATTCTAGAATATAATTTCTTACAGTAGTGTATTATTTTATTGCAAAACACTATGATCAGAAGGTTGTTTAAATGGAATCTAACACCAAACTTGCATGCTAGGAAAGCTACTTCCCACTTTTAAAAGGGAACAAATTAAAGTTATGCTTCCAGACAGATTACGGTTTCACAATAAACACAGTAAAATAGCTGAGAACCATACTGTCTAGAGAGGCACAATCTCTTTGTGTGCTAAGAGGCTAAGGCAAAATGAAAATCCAGTTAATCTATTATACCTCCTGCATCACAATGAGGCACAGTCAATGCTGGCTTTCACACAGATACTCATAAGTTAGCCAATGTTTTTCTGATCCCAGTAGCTAACCACCAGTATGTTGGAGGGGGTGGATAGAACGTGACACTACGTGACACTCTGCAAATATTTCAGAAGGTTTTGTTTACTTCAACATGATTCACTTTGAATTTGATACCAGTGACTGCTATGAGCCTAAGTGCCATTTTTCCCCTCCATTTCATCACAGATTCTTCCTTGCTTTAGTTTGATATCTCTGAGTGAATCAGGCAAGGTAGAGAGATTACCTCAAAATAACTTTGTTGATATGATGGAAAAGCATAATGTAGTCAATCATGATAAAGAAATATGTACAGGCTATGTAACAAAGCACTATGACTTAATGAATGGCAGCAGTCTTGCTTTGCTGTGTTTTGCCAAAGTGAACAATTTGATGAATTCTATCTCCATTAGCTAGCACTTTTTTAATTGTAGGTAGTCCAGCTCAGTTCAGTATAATTACCAGCTGTCCTTTCTTTTTGATGTAACCATGAATTCTCAATTCTTGTATGCTAGTTAGTTGTTCAGAGCCAAGGGAATGCCTTTTCTCTTGATTAAACTGGTTTAAAAAGAATTTTGACTTGCTTAATTAGTTTCTCCAGAACTGGTAATAACCACACATCCTCCACGGTGAACCATGTAATTATTGTGACATTAATTCTCTCCCTGGGATACTTTATTCCTGATGTGATCATTTCTCTTTTTCGATTGCAGGCTGGTGATTTAACTTCTGCTTATTAGTGAGCACCATAAGACATGTTTGACTACTACTCAGGATCTTCAGTGTCCTTCCATATGATGCAAAGACTGTATCCATAAATAGTAGTAGCATGCTGGTTACTAGTGATAAAGCATTAAAATAAAATAGAAAAAAAGTTCAGCAAAGCTTTTGAAATCATTGTAATATTTTGCAATTGCTTTCAAGCATCTTTGTATCAGCTTGTTACTCTACCAAATCCTTACCTCAAGTTTGCAAAGGGAGGACAGAGTGATGAAAAAAAATATTATTTCCTGTACTTTAACAGCCAGAAATCATATAGATTTCTTAAAGAACATGCTGCCCTTATAATTCCCTCTACTTTTAACTATGATATGTCTCTAAAGAGATCAGTGTAGTTTAGTTCTTCTGGTGCAAGTCAGAATGGCTACAAGCCTTGATAAGCTCTTTCTTCATAGCTGGATACTATATAGATCATTCTTCTTTCTTTTAGCCAGAAACACTACTGTTGCACTGGGACTGTGGTTGAAAGAAACACTACAATGCTTCTATATTGCTAACTATCCTATAAAGATCCGGATCTCTTTCCCCCCATGGCGTGGGACGGCCCAGTTCTAGTTCCGTTTCCATCTGAAGAACCATTTCCGACGGCTGAGGTGGATAGGGAGGGGGGAACTCCAGAGCCAGGGCTTTCTTCAGGTCCCGAGCCTGGAGGGGAGAGCTGCTCCCCCTCCCTCCGACCGCGTGGTCTCATGGCAGGCACAGAGACAGCACACCGGGAGCAGAGAGGAGGCAAGAGAGAGTTTATTGTTAGGGGGTTACATTTATAGGGTTAGGATTCACAGGGGTAACCAATTACAGGTCACAGGAAGGGGTTAACAGCCAATAGGAAGGGGCTAAAAGGGGCCAATGAGAACACCTCAGGATATCTTCTCAGGACATTCCTGCATGGGATAACGCTTGTTGTGGGGAGTCTTGGGAAGAAGAAAGCATGAATTAGCAAAAAGACCACAAAAACCCATTTTGAAACATATTTTAAACAACAGTTTTCTCACATACTGCAGATCTACTGCTACATAAAGATATTTGCACTGATGAGAGAGAACTCATTTTTAGACCTACAATATTGAATGTCATGGTTTAACGCCAGCCAGTAGCCAAGCTCCATACAGCCACTCACTCATTCCCCCACCAGTAGGATCGGGGAGAGAATCTGAAGGGTAAAAGATAGAAAACTCCTGGGTTAAGATAAAAACAGTTTAATATGGACAGCTGTGCACACTAGCGAAGAAAAACAAAACATTAATCCCTGCTTCCCATGGGCAGGCAGGTGTTCAGCCATCCCCAGGACAGAAGGGCCCCATCACATGTAATGCTGACTTGGGAAGACAAACATCATCACTCCAAACCTCCCTTCCTCCTTCTTCTCCTCACCTTTATATACTGAGAATGATGTCTATGGAATGGAATATCCTTCTGGCCACTTTGGGTCACCTGTTCCAGCTGTGTCTCCTCCTAATCTCCCATGTACCCTCAACTTCCTTGCCAGCATGGCAGTGTGAAAAGCAGAAAAGGCCTTGTTTTTTTTAAACTCTGCTCAGCAAAAATAAAAACATCTCTCTATTATCAACCCTCTGTACAGCACAAATCCAAAACATAGCCCCATACCAGCAATTGCAAAGAAAATTAACTCTATGCCAGCTGCAATCAGCACACTGAAAAATAGATGCTAATAGATTGAAAAGACTGAATCAGTTTGTAAATACAGAAGGGTTTTGGAGAACATCAGTTTGAAAATTCCCTAAATGTAACTGTAAAAGGTAGCAAACAGTAAAATCAACAAGAACACTGGTATTTCTGCCCTTGGCAATTTTGTGCTATCTAGGTTGGAAACAAAGCCTATTTCCTAATTCTCTTCCATTTCCTAAACAGTCAAGCTACTTATGTGCCATACTGACTTACATATCTGCATGACACCTGTGTAGCTACTTTCTGGTACTTCATGATCCCGGGCATGAGTTTTTTGTTTTCTTCTGAGTTGTATTGTGGCTTGCTTGATTTACTTCTTAGTCCCTTTCATGTTTTAGCAGACAGCCTAAGAGACAAGTTTCAAGAAACCTAGAATGAGTAAGATAGTTCTGGGGAGTTTAACCACCACCAGTCATCTCCCTTAATTAATTAATTAATTAACCTATTATTTTAGTTGAAAAGTAATGATTCCTTAAATATTATTGTCGTTAGTTGTTTCAAATGCGAAAAGAGTTACATATTGTCAGGGCTCTGAGGGCACTACCAGGCCCTTCCCACCCTCCCCTGGGAACTCCTCCCACTCCCACAGGTGGACCCAGGAGACAAATTTCAGCTGATACTGAGATCCTCAGTTCATTCCCATATGTGTGCTGGTCTCCAGCCCTGTCCCCAGAATGGATCTCAGGATCTTTCTCCAGCCCCATTCCTGTTATCCTCTCCTGTTACCAGATGGATTCTGACACCAGCTTGTCACTTACCTTCTCAGGACTGTTGATACAGCTCGATACAGCACCTGGTTTTGCTCACCACAATCAGACCCTGAGGGATGGTGAGAGCTCTGCCAGGCCTGGGGTCACCCTCGGCTCACAGCTCCCAGGCCCTTAGGGAGCAGCTGGCCCTTGCTGCACACTGACACATATCTGAACGTGTACTCTGAGTGGCATCCAGTCAGAGTGGCTCCAGGGCACAAATTTTATTTGTAAATGGTTTTTGAAAGTGCACCATATTCTTCTCAGTGTGACAGACAGCTCTTTTCTTTACTGAAGACTTCATGTTAGACTTTGTGGTTCTTAATCTCCAGAGAGCATTATATCAATAATCATTATTACTCATTCATTATTTCATAATCTCAGATTCGCAGATACAGTACAAGTCATGCAACAGTGTTTTTTCCATGAATGACCACAACAAATCTGAATTTACTTCAGTATTAACTGACACTACTTCCATACTACAAATTATCAGATTTTTTTCTTCTTTTTTTTTTCTTAATATTGCTAAGGCTTGTTATACAAATTTATATTGCCTGAATCTGGCTTGTTAAAATCTAATTTACAGTTTCTGCCTCAAGAGGATAAGAAGTGATGTCCTTGTGCTCCATTGTATATCCCTGAGAAACAATTCACTTTTGAACTCTGCATTTTTTCACGGTAAATTGGTTCTGTGATAGAAAAATAAACACATTTGTTTTCATGAAATGCTGTAGGGGAAAAAAAAAAAGCACCATTTCTTTCTAGACAAATAAGCAATAATGGAACTAGTATCTGTATTAGAAGCTGCCATTTTGTATTTACACAATAATACATAGTTGATTTCTTTTACCTTTAGCCTCTCATTTATTATCAAATCCATGTCATTAACATTCATTTCTTTGAATATCATTTGATAATTAGACGGAGGTAGGGTGGGGGAGTTGAGAGAGGATACCCAGCAACGTATAAAATTTCTGATCCAAATGGAAGTTTTAGGTACTTTGCTTTAATATTTATACTCTCTATTCTAAGCACATTTTCATTACCCAAATTGTTGTAAAAGCATTTTTTCTGGTGTTTTTTTTTTGTGGTTTTTTTTGTTTGTTTGTTTGTTTTGGTTTGGTTTGGGTTTTTTTGTTTGTTTGGGTTTTTTTTTATGTAATGACTTCAACTACAGTCACTACTCCTGAATACACTACTGTCAAGTTTCAGCTCAGAAAAACAAAAAAACACGTTTTATCAACTTCCCACTTGCCTTATGTCATCCGGAAAAAGTTGTCTTGACCCTTCCCTGCCACTAGTTTATCACTAGCTTTTCTAATTTAAAGAAGGAAGCATTTTCATTTTTATATTTACATAGATGTAAAATATTCACATCCTTGTCCATTTATAAGGTTGTCAGTCAAAAATATCCAAATGGATTAAAATCCAGGTAGCACAGTGCTACTGACCATAACGGAATGGATTGCCTAGGGCTATGAGGAAGAAACATAAAAGTTGGGCTTTTGAAGAGCCCTGAAATAGCAAACTTGAAAGATGATTGAGATAGTTATTTTGTTGCTTGAATTATTGTTTTATGTTTAAAATTATTTTCTTAAAGTAAATAATTTTTTTAAAGCAGCACCTTCCTTGGAGAAGCTTTGGTGGTTATGACTGCCTTCACTTTAGATGCTTACAGTTCAGAATCTAAGACAAGAACAAAAGCATTACATCATCCCAGAGACCTGAGGCCCAGAGCAAAAAGTGTATGAAAGACATGGGAGTTCAGAGAAGCAAGCTGTCCATAAGTACAGAACAGAGTTACGGTCAGCTTAAGTCTGGCATTATACCATTAAGCCAATTACTTATTGTCACTGACATGGGTAATTGCTACTGTGCTGTAGCATAAGAAGGTGGTATACCTAGGCTTCAGAATTACCGGACGCCTGCTTTTGTTTTATTCCTTTATATTGTTCTTAAATATAAGCCCGATTTTATTCCTTCAGAATAAAACTAAGAAAGGATCTGCTGAGCAAAAAAAAAAAAAGACTAGTTGGAGACCAGTGACTAGTGGTGTATTAGGGACTGATATCAGGTCCAGTCCTGTTTATCAAATTAATTAATGATCTCAATGACAGGGCAGAGTACACCCTGTAAAGGAATAAAGGAAATTAGTTGCTTAGTGTAGACATGCTGAAGCCTCAGGCCACACACTGAAGATTTTGCTGGATACACTGGGCTTTATATCTGCTTAAGTAAAAGGTTCACACTGGCAGATAAGAGATTATTGAAGGCCACTATCCCACCAGAAGAAGCTGCAACCCTAGAGGTAAAAAGAGAAATGGTCTGCCTAGAGACAGGGAAGTGAATCAGTGAAGAACAAGAAAATCCCCATCCCCAATATTATTATTGGACTAAACTGACGCATGAGGGGCACAAAATTTAGATTGTAAGTTTTTTTATTGCCCAGGGATGTCTTTGTTCAGGGTTCTCAAAAGGAGAAGTGTTAAGTCCTGTGCGTGGTGAGGAACAACACCATGCAGCAACCTGGGGGCTACCCAACTCAGCAGAAAAAGTCTCGGAGGTCCCAGGAAACACCAGGTTGAACATGAGCCAGAAAATTCCCTCACTGCAGTGACTGGTATCCTGGGCTATGTGAGGCAAAGTATTGCCAAAGTTTGAGGGAGGCAATCCTTCACATTTATCCAGCTCTGGTGAGACATCTGCATTACTGCATTGAGTTTTGGGGCCCTGAGGCACACCAGTTAAAGTTCAGCAAAGTGCCACAAGAATAACAAAAGGACTGGAGCACGACACAGATGAGGAAAAGCTGAGAGAGCTGGGACTGTTTAGCCTGGAGAATGCTCATGGGGAATCTCATCAATGTATATAAATACCTAAAAGGGGGATGCAAAGAGGACAGAGCCAGGCTCTTT
>VXAY01000768.1:558786-618653 GCA_013399855.1 Oxyruncus cristatus | reverse complement strand
TTTTTTTTTTTTTTTATAATATGACTTGTTCTATTAAGTCTTGGGAAGATAAAAATCTCTCAATCTGTACAACTTTAGCTAGGGCACCACTGTTTGGCTGCAGCAAGAGTGTTGCTTTTTTCATGCCAAGTTTTATATAGTTTTGTAGTCAGAAAGTGAGGTCAACCTCACTATCTCCACTAACATATTTATAGATTTGTAGTGGGATGCATAAGGCAAACCAAATTAAATGGCCACATAGAAAGCTTTGGCAATACTTGGAAAAGTGATTTATAGGGCAGGTTGGTAAGGTGTGCCAGCTCTACATAACTCAGAGAAGGTTGGTAAAACAGTTAAACAGTTTTGTTACTATTAAGTCTACAAATTTGCATTCTGAAAAAACAGATCTTCTCATATACTGGTTAATATTCAGTATCACTTATTATTCAGTTTATCAGCTGATAATAAAGGATACTGATTTTAACCCATTTTCTGATGGTCCTAAATCCAAGTGAAAAAAATTGGCTTTCCTGAAACATACAAAATCATTTAATTAAATGAATTTAAATACTATTTCCTTAGCTAAAAGCTATTTATAAATCTTGAACTAACGCAGAGTCAACTACTGTTGGTTGCAATTCTAAAGCATTTTTTTGGTGGTTTATTATAATTATTATTATAATCATTATTATTCTAATGATTATTATTTCCAAGTCTTTTGGCCAAAATGCTACATACATGCACGAAAACTGATTGTTTATAGCAGATTGTTCCCTACACAGTGGTGACTTACTGCTTCCTTTTACATCTCTTAAATAAATGTACCAACTGCAATTACATAAATTGCAATGATTTAATCAGAAAAAAACCCACAGTTATTGTTAGAAACTAACACGAAACTCACCCAACACAATTAAACACAACACTTTAGTTTCAGACAATACTATAAAGAAGATTTCCATAAGAGTTAGACCAGATAAATCTGTTTAACTCTTCAGAGGAGTTTTAACTGAAAATGCTACAAGTATAGGAATTCAGATGTTGCATATCTACTTCTTTCTTAAGGCTTTTAAATGGATGCTTCATATGCCCCTCTGTTTAGGAAGGATATTGAGGTACTGGAGCGCGTCCAAAGAAGGGCAACGAGGCTGGTGAAGGGACTGGAGCATTGGCCCTGTGAGGAAAGGCTGAGGGAGCTGGGGTTGTTTATCCTGGAGAAGAGGAGGCTCAGGGAGACCTTATTGCTCTCTACAACCACCTGAAAGGAGGTTGGAGAGAGATGGGAGTCAGCCTCTTCTCCCAGGCAACCAGCAGTAGGACAAGAGGACATGGCCTTAAGCTCTGCCAAGGGAGGTTTAGGTTAGACATTAGAAATAAATTCTTTACTCAGAGAGTGATCAGCCATTGGAACAGGCTGCCCAGAGAGGTGGTGGATTCTCCATCCCTGGAGGTATTTAAGAAGATACTGGATGCGGCACTTAGTGCCATGGTCTAGTTGACAGGGTAGCATTGGGTCACGGATTGGACTAGATAATCTCAGAGGTCTTTTCCAACCTGATTGATTCTGTGATTCTGTGATTCTGTGCCCCTTTTTTTGAGGCTTTTAAATGGATGGTCTTCATTCAGTCACACAATTTTTAAGACTAAACTTATTTAAGAAAGATGACATTGCGCATTAAATTAGAAACAGAGCAGAGCCTTTGTAATAATTAAAAACATATACATCAGAGAGGGATTTGTCCCTCTTAACAATGAAGAAAATGCATGAAAATGAAATAAAATTTGCTTTTTTGGCTACCTTTCTATTGGGTGGGATTATGGGGTTTTATTAGTGATTCCTTCTATCAGCCTATTATTTATTTTATGCTTCAATACTCTCCATGATACTGTCCAACAGTATTACTGTCTGGATACTATTTCCAAGGCTTTCAGCAGATCAGGAGGTGAAAGGCGTCTCTGAATAAAAAAGCCTCAGTCTCCCGGCAGGCGGACGGGGAGCAGGTGAAAAAGCAGTGCCAAGAGTGCTCATTTTTAGCTGTCTTGCGAACTGCGTGTAAGGTATTCATGCAAGGGTGCCACCTCCCCGGTAGGCGAGGAGCAGGTTTCCTAATGGAGCCTGGCAGGCTCCCCACACGGCTGTCCCTGGCACCTCGCCGCTATCCCCGGCAGCGCGGAATCGCCCCCGTCCCTCCTGCGCGGCGGCCTCCGCTGCTTCTCGGCAGCCGCCCTCCGCCTTCCTTCGGGATCTGACTCCCACGGCCGCAGCTTCCCAGGGCCATTCCCAGCGCCGGCGGCCCCCAGGGCCCTGTTGCCAGACAACGCCTCGCCAAGCCCGCGGAATGCGGGGCCGGCCCTGCAGAGGGATCACAGCGCACCTCGGTTAAAGCTGTGTCGGTTTTCTACAGTTTTTTTCTTATATTTTATTTTATTTTTATTTTTACATCACGTGTATAATGTTTGAGTTAGCGAGCAAATATTGTCTAAAATCAGAATAAATCATAAACAAGCAGCTGATACGTAGTTATTATCACGGTGTGTGCATAGAAGTAGGAATTTTTTTTAGGTATGGTATGGTTTTCTTGTTTAGCAAAATTAGAAAAAATGTTTCAGCCGAATTGCTTTCTTGGTTGTTTTCATTTCTATATTGGGTTAATTCAAGACTAAAACCAGTGCTTGAAGTGAAAAGTCAGTGTTTTAGCTTTGACACTGACAGCAGGAAATGCTTCTTTCTTTATAGCCTTTCTTTTTGCAGATGAATTTGCTGTATTTAACCCAAGTCAACCAATTTTTTTGGATGCCAGAAACTAATGTTTTGTCAAATATACTTTTCATTAGGGAAAAAAACCCAAACCCTCAGATTAGCATGTGTAGACGTTTGTCACTGTGCCAGATTAGGCTGAAAGACTATCAAAGTCCAAGTGCTTTGATCACAGAAAAACCATAACCCAAACCAATCTGATACCACAACACACTGCTCCCAAGAATGGACCCAAATACAAAAATATCACTTCCCCTCACCAAGGTGGAAGAAGCATAAAAAGTCCATAACCATGAAAATATGTCTTTACTGAACTGTATATTAATAAATTAATGTATGCTCAGTTTATAAGCAAAGACCTAGTTTATTATAATCAGGCATTAGGCAGTAAAACAGGTATCTTAAATTCTGTTTGCAAGATGGTTTGGAATGACCATTTTTTTTTCTCACAGATAATACCGGGGAAAAGGGGGAAAGAACTACCCAGTTATTATATTTAAGAGTTTGAAAATTGAACAGATCATGGGAGCTTAATAAAAGCACATTATCTATACACATGTGGTTTATTTTTTTTTCTTAAAGCTACTGTAGCATAGAAGGAAAAAAGCTAATAAAAATAATGACATTTATTTTGAATGTTTTTATTTGAAGTGCTTACTCATAATAAGGACTGGCTGAAATGGCAGTAAAATATCCACAGTGATTAGCAGTTAAGGTTTGAGATTCATAATGAATCAGAATTCATATTCACATTTTACAATGTAAGAATTTTATTAGCAGTTCTCATAAAGGTCAGTGATGACGAACTAGCACCCAGAAATTCAGAGTGATATTGGGAACCCATTTTATTAGAATCTGTACAAACATATAATAAAAGAGAGTTCCTGCCCCAAGCTATTTGTAATATAAATACACAAGACAGAAAATGTAGAAAACGAAGTGTGATAAAAAAAAGGTAAAAAATTTAAATAATTCCCAAAGGTTACATAGCACAAGTATTATAAAGCAAAAAAGAGGCCTGGAATTCTGATCCACTGTATACCTAGACCACTTGTGGCACAGATTTCACTAGATTATTATCCTATATAATATTCCCTTTCAGAACCTGAATGCATTTGACTGAGACCTGAAACACAGAAAATATATTTACCTGGTCTATGTCTACAGAGTGTGCAAAGCCTTACGCAGGACAAAAGCTGTTTATTACAGCTCAGGTAACAGAAAAGCTGGGGTCAGGTATCAAAATTTGCATAATGGAATAAGCAGAAGGATTATGCCACATCTGAATGTAATTATGACGTGTATCATGTCCCCTGACGTGATTTTCTTGTTCTTTTTGAAACTTTAAGCTTTTTTGAACGTGTCTTGAAAACACTTTGTTTTTTTATTTCTTGTGTTGCACTGCAGCTCATTGTATTTCACTTGGGCAGGCTGGGGCAAATCTAGCTCACTCTAGTCACATAGTTTATTCCAATTACCTTTGATTTTTATTTCCATACTATTGTCCTCTGTTACAAGGACCTCTTAATACACTGCTACTAAAAAGGTTTGGGGATGTCTATTGACAATATTACCACTGTAGCCGAAACATGACTACAGACAGAAGAAAACCTACTGGTGAGATTTCTATTTTTTCCAATGTACTCAAGTGAACTCCACTTTCTAAATACAGTTGTTAAAGTCAGATGAGTCTCAACTTCTCGTCCTGAAATGACCACCTATTGATTTTTCATCAGCCTAGTGTAGGTATTTCTTACAGGACATGTTATGCTTCGGAGATGTCTTTTTGTACTGTCTTTGATTTTCTGTACTATCCACTCCAGTCTGAAACAGATGGATCACCCACTCCAGTCTGAAACAGATTGATCAATGACATTGGCCCCAAAAGTATTGATACTTATCTATTTGTTTTTAAAGCTAAGAGTCTGTCCTCCATAGGCACTCTTGATCTTTCTTTATCTTTTGCAATCACTTTGTCTGGACAGCTTCTCTGCTTTGAATTGTTCCATGTCATTTATGTCCTCTTTTGATGATTATTACTTTCATTGCATCTTCTGGGGATTCTCTCCCCATTCACTTTCTCTCATGGTGTTGATTGAAGTTTTTTGTCCATGTTAGAGTTTTCTGTGCCAGCAAGTCGCTGTTACACTTCCTTAACTCTCACCATCTAGTCTGCCCAGTATCCTGTTTCTCTCTGCCTATGATACATCCCCAGGAAATCCTGCTGCTAGTCTGTTCTTTTATCTTGAATCTTTTTTCCAAAATCATCTTCTTTGACACTTTTCTATCATCTTACACAACTAACCAATCATCCTGTCATTCACCTCACAATCTTGTGGTTATTTTTTGCTTTCTACTTTTCTTTCCCTAAGCCTTCCCGGATCTCATTATTTCATTCTTAGTAACGTTTTGAAATCCCATTTTTTACACCACTTTCACACTGTAAAATCCCAGACCATGCACTGGTCTTTCTCACATGCTGTGATCATTTTCTCTGTTCTGACTCTGCACCACTCCTTCAGGCCCTACTGCAACAGGACACGTGCAACAGAGATGAATTTGTTTCTAACCAGTTTCACAGTCATTGAAGCCTTTAATCTAGTTCTGGAGACTTTTTCATTCACTCCTACTTTTTAGCATAAAATTCAAACTTACTGAGCTCTATATACTTTATTTTTCTAATTTGCATAATTGAACATGTATAACAAATACAACAGAAATCTGCACATTCTACTAGAATTAATGTTTTACTGGGAAGTTCTAGTGGGGAATGCAGGAGATATATGCCAGAGTATTCGTGAAGATTTTGTTACTCATATCAGGATGGACCTATAACCACAGTCGTGTTCATAGACACAGCAAGCTGAGCATTGTCAGAACTCTGCACAGATTTCCAATCAAATTTTAACAATTACTTTTTCTTTCTGTTTCTTAAAAACATATCTTTATCTGATACTGTATTTAATGCTGTCTCCATAGATTAGAGGTCTTAATTTGATTCAAATACTCTATGTTGAAAATCATAGTCCTGAGACAATTTTAGCTAATTTTAATGTTCTGTAGAATATTATTCTGAAGTATGAGACTATCTGATGTGTTGCTGCCTTCTTACAGAAGTTTACAGCCTCCTTCATTTCCTACAGGTTTGAGGAACACAGATTTGTTGGTAGATGCATATCCATACTTTAAATCATTATATGTGGGTAATATTATACTGTATATGGATCAGGGGAAAAAAGAGGCACTTGTCAGGTGAAAGAATACATATGATGGATTCAGTTGCTAATACTGAAGACAAGTACATTCACACACACACACACAAAAGGAGTCAGAGAACAGATAGACAGATCTAAAAGAAACACCCTCTTGTCTATCAATGAGGGGGAAAATATCCTAGAACAATAACCCCACATATTCTACCAGGATTGAGAAATGTTCTTATTCAAGAATAGATTTGGTATTCTAACTGTAACAGAATTTATGATAACTTACAGTGAGAAAGACAGCTATAGAACCATTGTTGTATAGGCATATGATGAGGTGCTGAGTTTTCTGAGAGTGGGTTTGGGGTTTTTCTTGTTTGTTTTGATGGGTTTTCTTGTTTGATGGCTGGGTTTTGATTTTTGGGTGTTTGTTTCTCTGTTTTTTTC
Source organism: Oxyruncus cristatus (assembly GCA_013399855.1). Lineage (NCBI taxonomy): Eukaryota > Metazoa > Chordata > Aves > Passeriformes > Cotingidae > Oxyruncus > Oxyruncus cristatus. The sequence goes on along the minus strand of VXAY01000768.1, from coordinate 612,266 downwards.
CTTAAAAAATAAAATTAAAGCACCAATATTTAATTAGTAATAACTAAATTATAATAATTGAAAATCATAACATGGTAATACACAAAACCCAAATATGGACAGTATAGTTCATATAGAAACAGGTGCTTGATTTTTTTCTGGTTTTAGTGTTACACTTTTTTTTTTTCCCAATAGAATACCCAGATTATGGTTTGTCTTCTTTTTTTTTAATAATAGTAAAGCCATTAAAACTGGGATAAACAATAGCTATACTGTAACATTTACCATTTTGAAGGATTCTGAAATATGTTACTAGCATAATCCAATAAAATATAAAGTTAAGACCTCAATCATCATGAAGACAGATACAGTTTAAAACTGAAAAAAGATGCAGCATCCAAATGAAATTTCAGACCAAGTTAATAAGGAGAAAGAGAATAACAAAACTGATTCAAATTTGTCCAAAACACTCATGTTGACAGCACTGGTCAATGTGTTTTAGTCATGAACAGTGTAACTGATTGGTCCAAGGGGACTAAAAAGATGGTTTGTTTCTGGTTGTCAGCATACTATTATTGTGACAAGATTTTTCTTTCTAGCTATAATCAACTCAAGCAGCAACAGTGTCTCTCCTTCACAGCTCCAATAGATGGGTGCTGCTGTCTCCTTTCCCATCATATTGCCATGGCTGTCAATGATTCAGTAGAACTCCAGAATCAGAACTGTCAAAGAAACAGAAATATAAAATCATACTGTCAAACTGCCAAAGAGTTCACTGCAATTATATTTTCTTGTTAAAATCAGTCTGGTTTTAAATGTCCTAAACAATGGAACACTTCCTACTTCCTATAAGGAAGCTACAGAAAAACATTAGAGACATTCCCCATGTACAATTTTTAATTTTAATACAGTCCTCCTGTACTGCTTCAAAAGGAGCTGTACTGATTTATGAATCTCCAACTGGTCTTATAACTAGTTAATTCTGTAGAATTGCTGTGAGTTAACCCTCAGCTAAGCACCACACAGTTGATCACTCATTCTCCCCTACCACCCAGTCTGGGTTGTGGGAGAGAACAGGAAGACCAAAGCAAGAAAACTCATGGGTTGAGATACAGATGGTTTAACAAACAAAGGAAAGACAAAATAAACAAACAAACAAACAGAACCCCTACCAAAAGCAAAACCAAAACCAAACAAGAAACAAACAAGAGGGAAAAAAAGCCCCCCCAAGAAAACAACCATAAAACCCCAACCAACTCCTCCCAGCCAGTCTCTGGGCAATGGCTACTTTCCTGCCCACCCCCCCAGAAAGAAACAGCAAAAACCTCTGCTTCCTTTTACTGCGTAGCATAATCCTGTATGGCATGGGATATCCCTTGACGATCTTGAATCAGCTTTGATGGTTCTGTCCCAACTTCTTTCATGCCCCCAACATACCCACTTGTGAGGCAGAGTTGCAAAAAGGGAAAGGCCTCAATGCTATGCAAACACTGATCAGGAATACCTAAAATGTGTTATCAACACTGGTTTAGTCACAAATGCAAAGCACAGCACCACACTGACTGTTGAGAAAAAAATTATCTCCATCCCTTCCAGACCCAGTACAGGAGGTCACCCAAACACATAACCCTTCATCCAACCTTGAGCTAAAGAATAATGTTAGAAATTTTGTAGCATGGGATGACAGGATAATCACCAAGTGCAGTCTTATTCAGTAAGATTTCAGATGCACTGTTGATGAACTTAAGAAAATGTTGGGAAAACATGGAACTTGCTGGATATATGTTTATTCTAGGTGTTTATTGCTCTGTAGAGAATGCTGGGACCATCAGAGTGCAGGGGAGTATGGAATCTCTATACAACTGGGTGACAAAAAAAAAATTATTCATCCCTATCTCACTGGAGAGTTCTCTAACAGCTTTAGAGCTACTTTAAACCACTAGAGTAACACTAAGGAGATTTAATGCGGCTACTAATAATGACTGAAATCTCCAAAGAATTTCAACTTTTCTACATTTTGAAAAAGAAAGAACTTTAGGTTCCAAGAAGATATTTTAACAGTACTTGCAGATGACTGTATTCATCCTGTGAGGACATTAAGAAGCCTTAGACATGACATCACAAATAAATGTAATGGGTATTACAATCAATAGTTCAATGTGTAGGGCACAACCATTTTAATTTTATAAGTGTACACTACAAGTATCTTTAAATCAGTTCAGTAGTTGACAGGAAGCAGTACTCCAGTTTTAGTACCAATTCAATGTTTATACCAGTTTCATTTACAGGTAGCCACTGAATTCTGTACAAACTGAAGTTTATGTACTGAAGCAAACATCTGGGAGAACTCCAGGGTGTAAGTCTTAAGAATGTGTATCTAGGTTCTACAAAAAGATAAAGAAATAGCTGTGTCTGCCTGAGTTTAGGATATCTCAGACAGAATACTGTGGCATAATTTGCTTATCATTAAAGAATTGGGAGTCAAAAGTGATATCAAGATGTTTGACATCAAACAATAGGTCCATCCAGAATTATGGCAGTTGTGATATTCATCGTTTCAGTGCTTAACTTCTGTACTCCTGAAACAAACACAGAGTCTAAACTGAATGCATAATATTCCTATTGAATGGAAAATGCTAAGGCAGTAATCACACCATTAAGTCTCTAAGTTAGGCTTCTTATACATTGTCAACTGCAAGAGACAGGCTTCTCTGAAATACATTAAAGAAAACAAGAAAAAAACTTCAGAGCTCCTAATTGTTCTATGACTGAGTTAGCTCTCTGCATTGAGTGTGTCTGATTTACACTAACTAACTTAAATTCCACAGTTAGGTGATATAAATACTCCCACTTGATCAGTTCAGATCAGGATTCACAACTAGACTAGACTAAATTACCTAATAGGATGTCTATAAAAGGTTGTAGCTTAAATACTGCTACTCTTGAGCTATGACAGGCAGAATTTTGAGCACATCTCTCAGAGAAGGACTCTGTGTTGACACCCGCAGCTGAAGTTAAGTATCTCATGTTTCTTCTTGCTAAAATGGGCAACAGTTTTTTCAAGGCAACAGCCTAGCTATTAAAGCACTCCCTCAAACCACAAGAGAGTCCAGTTTAGAGCAATTGTCAATATGAGAGAAAATTACATGTCTCGCCTGTCAGAGAAGTACCCTAATCAACTATCTGTTGGCTGCTCTGGGGTACTTTTCTTGGTGAAGCTATACTGTTTTGCAAAAAGTATTAAAAGGATTTATGGGCACATTTCTCCTACTTAAAGGTAACTAGTAAGAAAGAAATAGCATCTATGTGTATCACTTAGTTCTGCCCATAACATCAGCATCATATTGGATCCAGCTTTATAAAAATTCCATGAATAGTGTCTTAAAGAGTGTGTGGATTCTCTTTCTACATGTCCTTCACCGTGGATAGCCTTTCATGTGAGCGTTTTAGAAATGATTCCACATGCAAGCTTTAGCATTCCTTTTCCTGTGGTTGTATCAGCAGAACCGAGTTCAACTCCCAGGCTTTGTGGTATGTGGATTAACTCATTTCACCATTGCCCTTTTCTATGGTGCCAATGAATAGTTTTGCCTGCTCACACCAGTCAAGGTTGAAACAGTCCATTTAGCTGGCAGTGACACCCCTCAGACAACAGTCCTGCACCTGCTCTGATTCTTAACTTAAAGGATGGCTCTGTCTCAGTACATTTTTTTTTCATAGTGTTGCCTTAGAGAGCTGTAGCTTGAATGAAGTCATTGTTTCTGTCATTAACAGCTTGAATAATTCATTACTTAGCAGAAAACATCCCTCTTTGCTCTCTGTTTATTCCATTGTTTGTACATTTCAAAATAATTCAATGAGTAATACAGTGACTATTTTGAAAAAGAATTTGCTTACCCAAGAAAAAAATTACTTGGCATAATGAGTAAGGAACTAAGAAAAAAGAAATTTTATCTTTTTGGTGTTTTACACACACTCTGAAGTATGTGCTTCAAAGTAACTGCTATGCCTACAAATAAATGTAGTGACCAATAAAAGCGAGCAGGTTATTTAATGCAAAATTATATTTGTAATTAGTATGTAATTAATTTATTAATAATAATATTCAAAATTCCTTATAAAAACAGATACAGAAATCTTCTAAGCTTGGGAGGCTGAAGACATAGATTACTATCAAGACTAGAATTGTCACAAAGATAAACTGTTCCAACTTGCACCAGTAAACAGTCGGGAGGTAACAGAGGACATAATTCAGGGCAGCATCTGCTTCATCTGCTTCCTGTGAGTTGTGAATCATACGTTATTGGAATCATTCTGTATTTAACCAAATATGTATGGGGTATTTCCTAAGTCCATCCTTAAAGCATGCCAAGGTATCCACATACTAGTCTGACGTGACCTTTACTGCTTCATGTACTTTGATTCCTTTTTGTTTTAAGCATCTTTTGGTAGTAGATTTGAATGATGGGAACTCAAATAGCTCAGTAATGCACTTGAAATTATGGGTAATAGGATAATTGGTAAGATCAAGCTGCTGATAAGGCATAAGATAGAATATGTTACTTTATATGGTAGTAAAATATACTGACAGTCATTAATTCCTTGGAATATGGAGCACTAACATAATCAGTTAGTGTTACTTCCTAAATCATTCTACAGTCTTGTTAGCAATGGTTTGTTAGGTTAAAGGATACATAAGCTTCTTTTACAAGCATCTCCAGAATAGGAAAAATCTGAAGTGATAAAAGTTAAAATATTATTTCTGTGAATAAACCCAATACATAACACAGCTTCATAACATATTGTAGCCGGAGCACCCCGCTCCCTTAGATGACACCCGGCCAAAGCCAGTTTTTCACACCCTTACGTTCATGCCTTACAGCAACTCACCATGGCTGTAGCAGGTACAACAGTGACCCCCTGCCCCACCCTGGTGATGCAACTGAGAAGGGCAGGATGCCCTGGAAAACAGGAAGGGCCTCCAGCCAATGAGAGTCAGGGAAATCCCTGGGCCGTGACCGTGTGTGACCATGAGCCCCGACCCACCAGGTTATAAATGGGGCTCCTGACAAAAACCATGTGTGGTGTTTCTTGTAGCAGTGCGTGAGTGATAGGAAGCCTTCTCTGGGGTCTGGGATGGCATCCGAGGAAACTTCCCAAGATTGAGTGTCCACCCACTCCTCGCAGGTGAGTGCCTACTTTTCTACTGGATGTCCTTGAGCAATTCAAGGACCCTTTTGGTGAAGCTAACTGATTTTCTGGCTAACTCTGAGAGGCCACCCCACTGTGTGTGTGTGAGTGTGCGCGCACTTTGGGCCATTGTTCCTGTCCAAGTAATAACAATATCCCTGACTGGTAACACTAAACCTGGAACCTGTTAAATGTCATTTTAGTGACATTTAACATTACCCCTCTCATTCATTACTTTTGTCCGTTGTTTTTGGTTGAGAATTAAAGTTTGTCTGAGTTTATTGTCGGCATGAAGTTGTTTTCATGTACCTCTGTGACACATATGCAACATCACAAATGAAGATGAGTGAATAAAAATCAGTTGAACCAGTATGGCCAAACTCGAGCATGGTTGTATGCAAGAAGATGTAAAGCCCATAAAGGCTATCTATTAACTTATAAGAGGCTGATCTGCTGTTCTGAGGCTAAAAGTACTGATGGTAAAATACAGGAATAAAGAAATAAGATTCCGGTTCCTGCTGAAGTCATTAGGATTTTTAAAAATTATTTTTCAGGGTCTAGGATCTAATTAAATGAGTTTGAAAGTACATATGTGTATAAATAAATGTAAATATATTCACACAAGAGAACATGGAAGTATCTCTATGCAAGGTAATAAAGAGGATATTGTTAATACTAGTGTATTAGCAGTCCTTGGGCAATGAAAACTAAGTAACTATGGGAATGAGTTGAGAGAATTGGGGTCCAAGACATTTTTGGAAAATTCATTTTAATGGAGTTCTCATATTACTAATGCAAGTAAAAGTGCCAAACAGAGTTTTTAATAGACTTGCTGCATAAATTATGCTTGTTTGATATTCATAAAAATCTCTTTCTCTTCATATATAAGAAAGATTATCTCCTATTTAGATTCCTGGAGCATAAAATTACTGAAAGTGGGGGCAAAGTGAGTCAAAAATTTGTGAAAAATACTTTCAGAAAGAGGTATGGTTTTAAGGCACTGAAAAATGCCATAACTTGGTTTTTTTTTCATTTTGCAGTTTATAAATGTTTTATGTTTTCCAGTTTATACCAAACTATGCAGCCTTTCCTGTGTTTTTAAGACACGTTTCCAAAGTGACCAAACCAATTCGGACTCGAGGGGATGGATTATCTAATTTGCTATATGCACTTGGCACTATCCAACACATTGTAGCAGACTGTAATTTCATTTAGAGTTTGGAAAATCTGTATTATTCATGCATGACAGAGGAAACAATAGGTGCATTAAGATTTTGAAAAATCTCTTATAGCACTATTGACAACAGAAAACAAGGAGAAAAATTACTTCAATAAGTATTTGTAGAAGGGCAGATATGTGTGCATTTTAATAGACATACATGTACAAGTATGCAGCACTTCTAAAAATGTGGTTCTTAGCCTAGAATGCTAAAAATTTCCAATAATTTTAAAAATACTATTTTTTGTGTGTTTGGAGTGTATTGCAAGAGACATATAATTGTTTCCTAAAAAGGAATTTCTACTGCCATGTCTCAAGCTTTAAATACCTCAGTACACAGGCCAATTCTTTTTGCAAGTCTGTCCATGCTTTGCATAATGGTCTCCCACAGCTGGGCTCCTGAGATCTATTGCAATTGAAATGAAAGATTAGTCAGAATAATAACATGCTAACACAGTGATGTTAGCAATTCTGTAAGATATGTAGTTAAACTTATAATTATGGTAACTGCTAAACAGAAAAACTGCAAATCCTGAGATCATCCTTAGTGACAATCCCTTTCTATCGGTGCTCCTAAAAGCTGCTCTAGTGAGGCACACTATAACTGCTTCAGGAGGATGCTGCCCCAGCAATATGTAATCTCAATTTTAACATGCTATTCCTATTTTTCTCAGATCACTTGCCAAACCGTGGAAGCACTGCATAAAAATAGAACACTGTACATGGAAGAAGAGAAACATGACATATTAGAAAGGGAAAATAAAGAATTAGAATAGTTTTGGCTGCCTGCTGGACACTAAGAGACTCAGCCCCTTTCTTCTCTTATTGTGACTTTCTTGTTAAAGTTGAGGAGAGTTTCCTAGACCTTCCGTGAACATCCATCTTGGTTTTCTTTGATGCATCTACTCAAATATGGATTTCTTTCATGCAGGAGCTATCTGATATAGCCTTTGGACCATGCCTGAACACTTTGCTGCTGCTGCTTAAACCTACTCTCAGGCCCTGCAGTGAAACATTGTCAGGTGGGGACTTCTGGTGACAGTTGAGGGGGAGCCAAGACAGGTTTTGGCAGAAGCCGCTTCTGAGACCCAGTCCCGCCCTGCAATGCTGGCCAGGCCCTGGCCATCTTGTTACCTCTTCTGAACATGTGAGTGCTGCTAAGCAGCATTAATAATACCTTGGTTTCGTAAGTGGTACTAGTGTCCTTGTGCCACCTAATCATTTGATAACAACTCAAACTGTGGACTACCACAAGGGAAAGGCAGTAAGTTGCATCACACCAAATTTGTTCAGTAACGATTTAACTTCTGTTGTGCCTCAAGAGAAAAATCTGAGACTGTATTTATCCTGAGTTTTAAGTCAAACAGAAGTAAATTAATTTTTAATATAAAATTAGTATTGCTCTTTCTAATGAGGCACTCCTAGAAATCCACTGCATTAAATATTTTCAATCTGACTTTCTCTAAAATACTCCTGAGAATGTGTACAGAGAATCCTTTATTCATGCAGAAATTAAGTAGAAAATAAGCATCAAGATCTTCAGAATAATAATTTATGCAGAAAAAGAATCAGCAGAAAACCAGCTTTTAAATGAAATTTTGACACTTTTTCTTTCTGATGCACAGCATTTTGGTCCCAAACCCATAGTGTGGTCCTGACATTTGCACAGGGGTCTCCTCTCCTTTGGTGTCAGAAAATATCAACAAAAGGAGGGAGCATATTCCCTACAGACTGTCAGGTGTCAAAGGAGGAATCCAGTACTTGGGGAAAGAAGAGCTGGGACTCTCCCTGGTGCACTAGTGCTGCTTTTGCTTAGCTCATGGAGATTCATGTAGAGTATCTCCATCCAGCTTCCTGACCAGCACCCATAGCTGACAGTTCTGCTCTGAAACACTCACCCTGAACACCCTGAGCACCCCAAGGACCATCCTGGTGCCCTTCAGTTTCCCCAGCACGAGCAAAAAATCCCTTCCTGTGTGCTGGGAAGCTACCTATAGGTATCCAGGTGGAAGACAATGTTGCAAGCAACTGAGGTACAAGCACCGGGTGCAACCAAGCCTGATTTGTTGAGCAAATCTGTTAACCATCAATACCATCCTGGAGCAGAAGTCTTAAGGAAGTATTTTGGAATGCAAAAGTGTGACCACTGTAGTATACACAATAAGGAAGCTATTGCTCTTTTACAATGGTCTCTTTGGTGTTTATTCAGACATCCAGCTTAGGAAAAAGCCCCTCTTCTCTGCCCCTCCTGTGAAAAAGCAAGAAAATAGTGTGGAAAAGGGGATGAAACTGTCAACATATGAGTTGTGGTTGTTGTCATTCTTTTCACAGAATCATAGAAGGTTTGGGTTGGAAGGGACCTCAGCTCCCCTGCTATGGACAGAGACAACTTCCACTAGACCAGGTTGCTCAAAGCCCCTTTCAAACTGGTTTTGAACACTTGTTCTCCCTAGTTCTTCCTGATCAGCTTACATTTCTGAAGTTACCAGACATTTAATGACTATGAAAATTCAGAAAATATGAAAAAAAAAAGATTTATGAATGTTTTTTTTCCTTTGTGAGGGGAAGAAGAGGGGCAGGTACTGATCTCTCTGGTGACGAGTGACAGACCCAAAGCAATGGCCTCAAGTTTTGTCAGGGAAGGTTTAGACTGGATATTAGAAAAAGGTTCTTCACCCAAACGGTGGTTGGGTGCTGCAACAGGCTCCCCAGGACAGTGGTCACAGCACCAAGCCTACCAGAGTTCAAGAAGAATTTGGATGATACTCTCAGGCACATAGTGTGACTCTTGGGAGTGGTCCTGTGCATGAGCTGAACACAATGATCCTTGTGGGTCTCTTCCAACTCAGCATATTCTGTGATTCTGCAATCCTTCCAGTCAAGTCAATGTTCTCAGCTATGCCAGCACCTGGAAATGTGCAATGAGCCAATTGTAACATGAAATGTGTCATTTTACTCTTTTCACAGGACAGATTATACTCATGTTGTGAATCTCAGTCTTAAAGAGACTCAAATTTCAGCCAAAATGAGCATTGGGCAAGTTGCTCTGGCAACAATGTTTAGCAGCAGGTCCATCACATAGGCTAAGGGAAATAGCAGAGAAAATGTATTCCTCAAAATACACGTCACTGGAGCGTTACATGTCACTGTTACCTGGAGGAAACACATCTGGTGTTGTGCAAGAGGGCATTTGCTTTCTTATTTAACATTGGTATTTGCTTGTCTCTGGAGATACCTGTTGAATGGTAAGTCTGGAGCTCAGACTGGGGAGGTGATGCATCCAAGACCTGCTCTGTGAGTTCAGGCTGGGGAGACTGCTCTTGGCACTACTGTTTTCTCTGCTTTCTCTGGGAAGTCTCTTACTGGGGGCTGGAGCAGTGAAGGCAAAGTACCTGAACCCTGGAATTCCCGCACATGCTTAGGGACAGACACTTTACTTTGGTGGGATACCAAAATACCTCAAATACTCCTGTCTAACTCTCTATCCCTCTGTGCTAAATAACTGTCTATGGGGACAGGTAGTTGCAGAGGGAGATGCAGTTATTCATAGCTTGCCAGCCATCAGCCTCTGAAAGCATTACCGGTTTGATGGCCACCATCTCCCACTTTGGGAAGAATAAGTTCCTCCTGGGTGAAGAAATATCTACAAATTTACAGTATCGGTACAGTTCTTGCATTTATGTAAATCTTGTCTTTCTTACAACTTTCATGGGGTTTTCCTTTTTTTTTTATTATTTACTTTTTATTTAATTTCTTTGTAAGTAATTTGTGACCATGCTTTCCTTTTGTTTTCTGTGAAATAAGGATCCTCTGAAGTAAACATGAGGCTTAGTTTGTTTTAAAATGCAGCATGGACTCTTTCGTATTGGCTATAACAAACCTAACTAATTCCATTTTAATCTTAGCTTTCATTATCATATTATGTTTTTTTATTACCACCTACATTTAAAAATCCAGTATTTTAAAGCAATTTCAGCTTCTCACAATCAAAGAAAAATCTGCATCATTCAGTCTACTTCAAGCATTAAGAAAATAAAATTGACATGTATGTATTTAAAAGATCTACGTTGCACTATATGAGATAAAAAGAAGAGGTCAGATCTATTTTCCTCTTTTTAATGACAGGATTTCAAAGTTTTCTGGGGCCTTGAAGCAGTTGCTGCCTATGCCATTGAGAAGCCAAATCCTTTCTTGTTTCAGAAATGTTAGATTTCCTTTTGCAGTCTAGCAAAACACTAAGATAGTAAAATCTTTAACATTTGAATTTCCATAAACCATAAAACAAAGATATATGTAAAACCAAATCAGATTTCTCCTGAACACAGGAGAAATTTGGGGTTTGGAGGGAATGATACTCTAAATATTCACAAAAGGAGGGATTTTTTAAAAATAAATTTCTCCCTAGACTTGGGAGGTACTTAAGTTTTGGAGGGTGAATGATGCTTTAAAACAAACATATGTGCTTTTTTGTAACCACTGTTTTATGGGCAATCCCATTTTCCATTTTTTGGCTATATCCAATGCAAAAATACTGTAGAGGGGAGGGAAAAGGAGAGGAAGGAAGTTGAGTTGGCCAAAAGAATAATAAAATATAAGGAGACAAAAACAATTTTTATTATTTACAAGGGGTTGAAATACAAAAGACTTGCAAGACTGACAGGTCTTTATAATAGGGTGCAATCTGTAACTACTGGGAAGGCTTGGGAAGAGTTGCTTGTAGATCAAGTCCTCAATTTTTTCTCCGTGATAATGGGTTCTTTAGTGTAAATATTATTGTACATAATAGTTATGAAACACATTTTTTCATTAAAAATGTGAAAGTGAAAACTGGAATTTCTGTTCTTTCTGTATTGGTACTATTATGACATAGTGATTTTCTTAGTTGCAGTTTTCAATCATAAAAATGAAGTCTGATTAGAAGCCTTATATAGGACTTTGGAATTTAGATGCTCTTTTACACCTAGAAGGTTGTTTCATTACATAAATCTGCCAGATTCCGATTGATTTCATTGGGAGCACTGTCATTGATTTTAACAGATTTGAAATCAAAGATGCACTGTTTTCTGTGAGTTCTGCCTTTCATCACACCATAGTGCAATTGGTTTATCAGTTTATTAAAATTTTCCACTGAGTATTTCCTTTTGCAGTTCCAGGTCTTGTTCCATGTTCTAAGGCTCATTTTCATGTGTTTTTGCTTTATAAAAGTCTGAAAACTTACTTATTTGTTTTTGGGATACAAAAGCTGACACAATTTTACATCTTGCTCTCTTTTCATATTGTGAATACAGCAAAGTAGCTAGTGCTATAAATTCCAAATTAAATCACAGTGACAAAATTAAAAAAAAATTAGAAGAAGATAGGATCAATATCTTTGAAGTTTTGAAACTTTTTATTTCATGCCATATGCATTAACTTTTGCATATATTTTTGCTGCAACCTGAAGATAAACAGTTTTGGTTACCATTTAAAAGTACTTTACCTTTTTAATGTTTTTAATGGCTTAGACTTTCTAAGCTAAATCTGTCTATTTAAAATTATTTGTTGAGATGATTTTAATTAAATGTATCTTAATTGTTGATTACTTATGTTTTTAAAGATATGCCATGGTAAAAAAACCTGAATGTCCAATCTAAAATAGAACATTACTGATTTTTCAGATGGATTCCTAAGCTTTAATATGCACTTTTGGCATGCCAGGATGAAAAACTACTTATGACAGTGCAGATTCCTCAATAACAAAATTTTAAAAAATCTAGTTAGAACATTCAGCTTTGAATTTTCTTTAATCAGCTGCCTCTTCTGCTAAGAAGAAGTATAAACTTCTATCTAGTCCCAGCGTGTGATGTAAGGAACATAAATGCATTTTATAGGTACACAGTGTTGTGGTTTATCTGTTGTATTGTTGTGATTGATCTTGACTGTTCAGTGGTTGCTGGTTAATTACATATAATTGGTAAATCAATAGATGACTTTGATTCTCATTTGGTTTAAACCACATGAACAGAGCAGCGTTTTCCCCATAGCACCCCAGGATCCACAACTGTTGAATTAGGGTAGCTGCCTGTTCCGTTTAGTACCTTTTAATGGATCCATTGTGCATGAATTTTTATTGAATTTTTTAAACTTCATCAGCTTCTACTATTTCCTGCAGCAACCAGTTGCTAACCCAAAGCTATTCCCTTCTTTAAGAAAAACTTGTTATCTGGTTTAAAACAATTTCTTAGTAGTTTTATTGAGATTTGGTAATAGATTGTTTCTCTCTTTTTCCATTACACTCATGATTTTATCAGCCTCAGTCTCTCATCGGACTTCTCATTCACAGATTGAAAGGTCTGAAACTTTTCAGTGTCTCCCTGTAAGGCAACTGCTTTGTCCTTTTCAAGGTTTTAATTGTCCTTCTGTACCTTCTCCAGCCCTACTCTCTGTGTTTCGTTATTAACATGCCCAAAATTCAGGTGAGAATAAATTAAAAGTTTCAGTTGAAAGGTACACTTCATACTGCAATTTATGCAGTAAATCAACAGACATATTGGACACTGGAACATGCTCCCCAGAACAGGGGTCACAGCATCAAGCCTGACAGAGTTCAAGAAGCGTTTGGATGATACTCTCAGGCACATGGTGTGACTCTTGGGGATGGTCCTGTGCAGGGCCAGGAGCTGGACTCTGTGATTCTTATAGGTCACAGAACCACAGAATCAGAGGGGTTGGAAAGGACCTCGGAGATCATCAAGTCCAACCCTTGATCCAACCCCACTGTGGTTACTAGACTGTGGAACTAAGTGCCATATCCAGTATCATCTTAAAAACTTCCAGGGACGGAGAAACCACCACCTCTCTGGGCAGCCCATTCCAGTGGCTGGCTGATTACTCGCTTTGTAAAGAATTTCTTCCCAATATCTAACCTAAACCTGCCCTGGTAGAGCTTAAGACCACGTCCTCTTGTCTTACTGCTGGTTGCCTGGGAGAAGAGACCAACCCCCACCTGATTATAACCTTTCAGATAGTTGTAGAGAGCGATGAGGTCTCCCCTGAACCTCCTCTTCTCCAGGCTAAACAACCCCAGCTCCCTCAGCCTCTCCTCATAGGACTTGTGCTCAAGTCCCTTCACCAGCCTGGTTGCTCTTCTCTGCACCTACTCCAGCACCTCAATATCCCTCCTGAACTGAGGGGCCCAGAACTGGACACAGCAACCCAGGTGTGGCCTCACCAATACTGAGTGCAGGTCCCTTCCAACTCAGCATATTCTGTGATTCTGTGACATGGAAAATGTCTTTCATTTGCCTGTGGAAGCAGTTGTTATCTTGCTTGAGTTAATAAACACTTAGTGAATACATAGGAGAGAATAAGAGGATTTGAGGTAAAAAAAGGCCATAACAGCTAGCTGTGAACAGAAATGAAGAAGCATTAAGGATGATAAAAGTCACTAGTCACAGTTTTTTTAGTGTTCATAGCTGATTGGATAACTCACCTTAATTTCTTACATATTTGGTAACTATGATGTTTATTTTAGAAGCTATAAATAGAAGAGTTTACTTCTATTAAAATAATGGAGTTCCACAAAATTTCAAGAAGACTAGCTAGCAACAGGTATCTTCGGTGAGCGTGATTTATAAATTCAGGATTACAGCATATGTCCTGTGCTCCAACTTGTTTTTCTTGCACCTTGAAGGCTCACCTCTGTGTATGAGTGAGTCAGCTAATTAAATAACTTCAAGCAAGTAGTAGGCATGAAGTGATGAGTAGCAATTAAGGTCGATCTCTAGTATGATACAAAGGCATAAGGAAAATATTTCAGCTTCAAGTATCATGATAAAAATGTTAAAAAGCTCCTTTAAATAAGAAGTCTGGATTGAAAGGAGCATTTTTGCTTAATGCAAAATTTTATCCAACCTGAGAAGAGCAATCCGAATCACTGGAAGGTGTTTATTTTCATCTTTGTAGTTTCCTTTAGATGTAGTAGTACTGGATGAGCAACAGTATCAAAATCAGGGATGAAAACGCTAGATTTCCTTTATCAGTGAACAACAAAGAAAACAAACAAGAACAATCAGCCCTGCTTTGGACTGGACCCTGACGGTGAGAATTTTGAGATGTTTACTGCTAAGAGTTCCATCTGGAGATTGCCTCTGTAGTAGACACTGCAATTACTTGATTACTGGGTGGTAATTTCAAACACAATTCTCCATCTAGGACTTCTTTTATTTGGGTAGCTGTTGTGGTTTCACCCCAGCTGGAAACCAAACACCACACAGACGCTCAATCACTCCCCTACCAGCAGGACTGGAGAGAGAATTGTAAGGGTAAAAGCTGGAAAACTCGTGGGTTGATATAAAGACAGTTTAATATGGAAAGCAAAAGCCACGCACACAAGCAAAGCAAAACAAAGAATTGATTCACCACTTCCCATCACGTGTAATGGTTACTTGTGAAGACAAAGGCCATCACTCCAAATGTTCCTCATTCTTCTCCCCCCGCTCTTTATTTACTGAGCATGATGTCACATGGTCTGAAATATCCCTTTGATCAGTTTGGATCACCTGTCCTGCCTGTGTCTGGTCCCAGTCTCCCATGCACCCATAACTTCCTTGCCAGCATGGCAGTATGAAAAGCAGAAAAGGCCTTGGCTCTGTGTAAACACTGCTCAGCAATAACAAAAACAACTCTGTATTATCAACCTTGTGCTCAGCACAAACCCAAAACACAGCCCCACACTAGCCACTGTGAAGAAAACTATCCCAACTGAAACGAACACTGTAGCCTATGGCATCTGTAACATGAATAACTGTCTTCGGTTATAAGGTGAATAAAAGAATTCCTAGTTTTTTTGTGCACTCTTAGTACACAGAGAAAATATTAAGGTTCATAGGCAGCGGCTTGTCTATAGCTTCCAATTCCATATCTATTTGTGCTTTTAAAAAGCTGTGGGATTTTTTTTCTTGCCTTTTCTTTGTCTTATTTATTTATTTATTTATTTATTTATTTATTTATTTATTCATTCATTCATTCATTCATTCATTTATGGAAACAATCAACACTATCTTAGCTATATAGGAAAATTTAAAGATAAGAGGGGTATATTGTGCATGCTAAAAGTCTCTGTGGCATTGAACTGAGTAGATGAAGGATAATTTCTGTAGTAATTTATTATAAGACCTTGACATCTCCATTTTGGTAGGTTAGATGACATCAGAAGCCCAAACTCAATTAAAGAAGGAAAGATGTAAAAAACCAGTTTTCTTTCCTTGGCCAATGCTGTTCACCTTCAGTTGTGTCATGACCCCCCAGCTGGGGGGCAGGATGTCTGTTACAAAGTCTCATCAGGCTGAACAAAGGCACCGGACATGTGTCAGGAACACTTGTGCCTTATTGTACAATTGTCTTAGCTCCAGCAGTCAGCACCCTACTTAGCCTCAAAAGTGCTGGCTAACAAGCCCTTAGTTATTACAACACAGTTCATCAAGCCCCTAATCCTCACACCAAACCTCCGTCCAGAGTATGGAGTAGAATATCATAACCACACTTTGCACAGATAAGGCAAAAGAGGAAAGAAATAAAGGTGGAAAAGGGAAAATGTGAAGAAAGAAGATCACCAGCACCTGGATCCCGCGTTAGTCCTCCATGCAGATGGTCTGATGCTGGTATGGTGAGACAAAAAACAAGAGAGGAAAAAGAGACTGGGCAGGGCCAATCCCCTTCCTTTTATAGTTTACCTGATAAAATAGTTTTTCACACCTTTTTGTTCTCACATACTCAGTCAGTCCTTTTGAGCCCTTCACAGTGAGTCAGGGTGGATGGGGCGGTGACTGAGCACCAGTACCAAGGCAGAAAAGGATGTTGGCTGAGCACAGGACTGCCCCATCTCTGCAGGACTCTCTCTTACAATCACAACTTTCCTGTCACAACAGTCAGAATGCCTGAGACAAAACATGCTTATACTTGCTCCTACACAACAAGCATTCTTTCTTTCACCCTTACTATAGACATATCACAGCCTGTCTACTCCTCATCATCTTAACATTGCTTTTCTGTGGCAGAAGTTGCTTCTCTTTTTGTATTTGTCTCAAGATGTGTCACTAACTCTGCAACAAGGTTGTCATCTGGAAAATCTTTGAAGATATAATTCTGCAATATCTGAGACAGCAGTCATGGGTTCTTTTGGGCTTTGGAATGAAAGACAGAGAATCTGAAATAATATTTAAGCTTGAGTTAAATACCATGTTAAAAAACAAACAAGTAAAACAACTTAAAACAAAACCAAACAAAACCCCAAAACAAAACAACCAAAAAAACCCCAAAAAAACCCCAAACAGACAACCAACCAAAAAAAACACAAAAAACAAAAAACAAAAAAAAAAACGGAAAACCACCAAAAAAACCCCTCTAATGAATCAAATACTTTTGAGGCCACAGCGGTCAAATTATTGATTTTTTTTTTTTTTTTCATATCTAGTGGATTTGCCTACTTAAATCCAGGATTAATTAAATATTGGGATATATTTTACTGTTTGGGACACATTGCTGGTCTAAATTTTATAAAGGATTTGAGCTCAATTAAGTATAGAATGCTTGACATTTGATAATGCCTTTAAAATTCCTGAGCTTATTTAGGTTTTACTGTTGGCAGCCTGAATTATAATGACTGCCAAAAGAAAATCATAGGATCTTTGAAAATTGAGTGTCTTGTTTGAGAAAGTTCAGCGTATGTTAGCCTTAGAAAGCTAACAAGGTTAAAAAGGAATAACAAGAATAATATTGAATTATCTGGATTCCTTTCATTAAACGGACTAATTTTATGCTAATGACTTAAAAGTCATCTTTTCTTACATAGTGTGTTCCAGTGCAGCTATACGTTTAATTCAAACTTTAGTTAATATGATTGCAAAATATGTGAATATATTAAAATGGATGTACTGGAAAATACTAAATCAATTCTGTTTCTTTTCTTCCCTATCTATCATGTCAATTATTTGTTGATTTTAAATTTTATTGAATATTCTCTGCAGAGCAATAGATAGACAGCTTCAAAGATTTCTCTAGTACATTTTTGTCACTAAATATTCCTATACACTTCCTGATTTATTAAATGTCAATGGTTACTATTCACTTCATCAAGCTCTGCTTTTATGAAGGTATGTCCTGTGAAAATATGTGTACTTTAGCTAAAAAATATTTTGCACTTTCACAATGATTACAGTGATTTCTCTTGCAATGACATCAAAACTGCTTTATTAATATGAGTTAAAGTTTACAAAACCTTTATAGAACAACTATGAATTGTTATATATGTCTTCAAAGTGAATACTCTGAAGAACAAAAATTGTGATTTTTCTAAGCTCAAACAGGATATCAATACAAATGACAAATTCTCACTCTAGCCTGATTAGTAGATCACAGTTCTTAAGTTCTCTTTAACAGTACGAAATACAATTCCATTCTGAAAAGTGACTCCATAAAAACGAGGGCCATATTTATGAATCATTGTTTCTATGAATATTCCTGCAAAAATATTGCTGTATTAAGAATTAATTTTCCAGTATTGCAAATACCTTGTGCTAAGCTGCCTCTAAAATGAAGCAAAATGACCCTTTCTTCACAATTAATACAGTTAGCAATGCTTTTTGTAAAGAGGACCACGTGAGTGGGACCATGTAATTCAAGTCCAGTCACTTATTCCTGGGCAGAGTTTTCAAGCTATTTTTCTAGGTTAACTGAAATATACTATATCAAATTCAAGAGACGATAAAACACAATATCTAAAATCTGTAAAAAAAACAAGCATGTCTTACTAAAGCCAAGGATTAACTACGCTGGTTATTAAAGCAAATAGCCAATGTGCCCCTCACAGGAGCTCATCTGTCAAATTCCTTAAAATATAATTGTCCCTCTAGCCTTTACAAATTCAGTCCCATCGCCAGAGGAAGTGTATCTGTGCTAAGTGTTGCATATTTCTGAAGAGATGAGCTAGTTTGATCCCTGTGAGACTTTCAAGGAGGACACTGCAGAAAGGAGGAAGTTTACTAGCTGCTAAGTTTTTATTGCTATACGAGAGGAAAGATTTTACTGTTAGCCCACCTATTGAATCATGCTGCATTATGTAGGTATTTTATGAAAGTGTCTTGGTTTATACTGTCAATGTGTCTTCCTTTGCAGAAACACAGAATGCAAGGCCTAAAAATATCCTCACTTAGGGCTGAGGAATTTGCCAGAAGAACATTCTTCCATGAACCTGGAGTCTGGATAAGTTGTAGGAGAGTTTTTGAAATCTCATTAAGAAAAAGAAAAAAAATTCTTGTCATTATGAAAACTATATGCACAAAATTGCATCTCTTTGAAACCATTAGCACTTAAAAATCCCTTTTAAAAATCAAAAATACTATTCCAGACAGAATTTTTACCTTAAAATATAATATAGCTAGAGACACTGTGAAATGGAGTACAGTTCCTCTGAATCATCAATACTGTGTCAGTATGTGAACCTGTAAGCTCAAATGTGGAAAGTGATAATTAGTTCCTTATTATTATATATTTTCTTATCAGTGATTATCCATGCTTCCCTTTAACAGTTTTTCTTGTTTTGATTGGCAATGGAAATATGATAGCAGATAAATATTTCTTTATTTACATAAATACACTGGATGAGTACAGTGCTTGAGTATATTTAGTCATGCTAGGAAACCTCTCAATTTTTCTTATAAAGGATAATGTCTTTTGCTTGTTATTCACATTTTACATTATTTCCTGGCTCTCATCTGCCTGTGATTAAGCATTGAAAATACAGCAGCATCAGTGTTCAGTGAAAGTTCAATTAAATCTTTTTTTTCATGTACTTATAAACAATTTAAAATCAGTGTAACATTGCTCTGTATATATGTGAAAAAAGCTCCACAGTAATATGGACCAACCATCAAGAACTTAGAAGAAAAACAAAAGTGCAATTCATTAAAAAAAAAAAAAAAGAAAGAAAAAAAAAAGAACAGAGAAAGCTATCCATCCTACCATGAAATAGGATGTTTATTTCTGCACTGAGTAATATGCCACATATTATGATTTTGGAATGGTAGTTCCCAATTCAGTGCCCCCACCAAAAGTCTCCAGACCATGCCCCACTCTCTCACTCCCCTGCTTTTCCCTCCCCCTCCTCCCTGTGGCAGGATGGAGAGGAGAATTGGGAGCACAAAAGGCAAAGATCATGGATAAAGAACAATTTACTGGAAAGAGCAATTAAATAAGACAATGAACAGTAACAGCAACAAGATTAATAACAGATGGTACAAGAAAGAAACCATTCACACAGAAAGCCCCTGACAACAAACAATAGAGGACTGCTTCCGCCATTGCATTTTTTCAACCGG
Source organism: Oxyruncus cristatus (assembly GCA_013399855.1). Taxonomy (NCBI): domain Eukaryota; kingdom Metazoa; phylum Chordata; class Aves; order Passeriformes; family Cotingidae; genus Oxyruncus; species Oxyruncus cristatus. Next base: position 592,523 of record VXAY01000768.1, on the reverse strand, counting down.
GCTGGAACCCCTTCTTCCTGGAAGAGAGACCCTTTCCAGCCCCCTGGATGTGAGGTGGTACGGAATAACCTGCAGGTCCTGGCTATGACCCCTCCTGGCTACTGCAAAAATGAACCCTGTCCTGGTCAGAACCAGGACACCGCTATGTCCCTATGTATAGACACTTCATAAATACTCTTTTAACAGACTGGTTAAAGAACTGGATTGTAGTAAAAAGACGAGTTGTAACATGGAAAATTCTGATTAGAAATAATGAAAAACTTGTGCACTCTGAAGGTGGTCAAACACTAGAGCAGAGAGCCAGAGAGTTTGTGGAATCTCCATGCATGAAGTTACCAAGATCTGACTGGATAGAGCCTTGAGAAACTTGCTGTAGTTGGCCCTGTTTTAAGGAAGCACTTGGGCCGATAGACCCTCAGAGGTCCCTTCCAACCTCTCAGTTCTGTGGTTTTGTGATTATGTTTAAAAATGTGAACATACTTGTACTTACTAAACACCTAATGTTTAGGGCACCTGTGTCCTTGGGTCACTTTTTACTTTCAGAAAAAAATGATATGACAGCCTAGGCTGGACAATTCTTGTTATGCTTAATTCTGTGGGACTATGATCCGAAATGAAGAAAGTTAAATGTTACAAAAAATGTCCATCTGCTTTTACTGAAAGCCAAAGAAACCTACCCATGACTACTGTCTTAAAAGACACATGGTCACAAAGATGTAAAGTCATTCCTCTGCCCTGAATTGTATGTGTTTTAATAATATAAAAGGAACAGGAGGGACTTAGAACAAAACATGATAATGAAGTTTTCCTTGTGTTAGCAATAATGAATGCATTTGTTCTTGTTATCAGTATGTACTTGGAACAAGATGAGTCTACCTGATAGATAAAACACTGTGGTTTCTTTTCAGGAGCTAACTTTGCCTGCTAATTAAAATATAATATCAGCACTAATAGAGGTGTTTACAAACTCTAGTTTTGATATTTAAAGTGAAAGTTTGGGCCTTTTATACCGTGCATTACTTGCCTACATAGAATCTTACAAAATAGAGAAATAAAAAATTAAAATAAGGGGAGAGGGAAGGGCTGCTTTAGAGCTTACTACGGAGAAGAACTGGAAGAGGAGTAGGTTGGTATGGATCACACCTGGAACATGATCACACCGTGATTTTCTGAAGTTTAAGTGGGCCTCTGAGTAATTGTCTAAAACTTGGGATCTATCCTAGTAAACTCTTCTCTATTTTCTGGTTTCAATTTTGCCATTTGACAGATTATTTGAGCAGACTCAAGAGCTAGAATTCTCTCTGACAAACATTGTCCTGATCATCTCTCTGTTGGTAGCTGAAAAGGGCAGACAAATTCAACAGGGAAAAGTAACGAGTAATTTCTTACAATCTTGAGAGGTCAGGAAGGTGGTTTTACAATGGTCTTCCTTTTACCTCAGGATCAGAAAATGACCAAACAGCAGTTTATTGTGCTGGCTTTGCAGAGGGGAAACATGAAATGTTGATAGCAGAATATACCAATTATCATCAACATATTCTCTTGTGGTTTTCTTTGGGTTTGCGAGGGGTCACATACTGATAATACCTGAACAGTATGTAAATATTTCTATGCTCCTGAAAAAACATCTGGGAACAGAGTGTATATATTTGTGTCTTCTTTCCATACATTTTTTGCACCTAATGAGAGATTTCTCAGTGCCTAGTTTTTAAACCTGTATGAAATAGATATGAACAGGGGGAAAACTACAGCATACAAAGAACTGCAGCATTAGTTATATTAAAATATGGTAAGATTTGAGTTCCTCTGAGCTCCATTCCCATTACACCCAAATTTTTGAACTGTCTTATATTTTTAGGTTATGAATAATATTTCTTACTAGTTTATAAGCAATTCTACATAATGTCTAATTAGCTCCCTTTCTTCTGGCATTTGCCTACTATCCTTGCACATCAGAAGAGTCACAGGATGACTAAGCCACATTTTAGAATGCCAATTACGTTTAAGTGCACACTTAAAAAAAAAAGGAAAAGGCAGACTAAATTCATGCTTGGACTAGGGCATAATTCTTTTGTGAAGAGAGCATTTTGCTTTACAGAAAAAACTGTAAAAATAATTGGATGTTGGAGAGCTGCGGAACATTCATATAAATATATTAAAAGAAATATTTGTCACTTGCGAACTTTTACGTTTACATCCTACTTTCTAAGATAGAAGATGATATGAGTCATGTTCAATGCATCACAAGTGTGTCTATTCTTTGTCAGACTGCTATCGCTTGCATTCAACTCATCCTTTTCTCAAAGTCCAAGTACAAAACAGCATGTATCAGATGGCCTTCAGATAAAAATAAGTTAATCTCACACTGCAGGATACAGAAAGGAAGTTTAACTATTTCACATATTACATTTTTTTTTTCTTGACCAGAACAAGATTTTCCATTTCTTATACATTGATTTTACAGATGGTGTATAAATAGCTTCTTTTAATGATATTTCCCATGAGTTGCAGCCTACATTTTCCAACATGAGAAGTGGTTTGGGGCTCTTTTGTTTCTGGAAGCCTATTTTTGAGATATCTCTGAAAGATCCTGATTTTTAAAAGAGGATTTAGGATTTGCCTTCTAATAATCAGATTGTTTCTAAGAGTGTCTGAAAGGACAGGATAGTTCCAGGTCAGTTTTTAAAATTACAAATGTGAGGTAGTTAGAAACACGCAACCCTCATTCATTCTGTCGAAAAAAAGATAGGTGCCTGGCACTATAAACACAAAAATGAGAAATCCTTGTTACATTAGAAATAACACAAAAACCAGTAGGAGAAGGGGCTGAAGGACAGGAGGGAAAATCTATACATTAAAAATATTAATTATTAATTATGAAATGTTCTCTTATTTTCAAGAAGCATATAAAGTAATTCTGCAATGGCTTATTTTAATCCATCTCATCAATGAAAAACTATTATATACTCATTGGAAAATGTGAATTTTGCATCAAATTTATCTTTCCTTTTCATGTGGGTGCCCACCAATCTGATATTTGGATACTTTCTCAAAAATAAACATCTTTAAAATATGCTGTAAGACTCCTTTACTCTGGAAACACACTGGGTGGGAATCATGTTTACTGTAAATTTATGCCAGTTCTTTTGAGCATGGGGAAAGGTCACCATATGAAGCATCACTCTGGTCATAAAAAATGCAAAGGCAAAGGTCTTGCACTACTGAAGTGGGGTTTTTTTGTGTGTGTGTGTAAATGCACAAAGATACATATTTCTAGGTACTTCAATGCAATGCATTTTAAAAGCATAAGCAACCCAACAAATCCTAAAGAATTGCTTAGCTATATTGTGGCACCTTATGTACAAAGTGTTGCCACGAAAACATGATTTTATTTTTTTCTGAAAATCATCAAATCATAAACTGGTTCAGGTTGAAATATATCTTTAAAGGTCATCTAGTCCAACTCTCTGCAATGAGTTGTGACATCTTCAACTAGATCGGGTTGCTCAGAGTCCTGTCCAACATGACTTGGAATGTTTCCAGGGATGGGACATCAACTGATTCTCTGGGTGTTTCATCACCCTCATTGTAAAAAACTTAGGTCTAATCTAAATTGACCATCTTTCAGTTCAAAACCATTAACCCTTGCCCTATTGCAACAAACCCTGCTAAAAGGTTTGTCCCCAGCTTTCTTGTAGGCCCCCCTTAGGCACTGAAAGTCTGAAATAAGGCTTCCCCAGAATCTTCTCCAGGCTGAACAACCCCAGCTTTCTCAGGTTTTACTTATAGCACAGGTGTTCAATACCTCCAAAGGCTTTTGTGGCCCTCCTCTGGATCTGCTCTACCAGATCCATGTCTTTCCTGTGCTGAGGACCCCAGAGCTGGATGTAGTGGGGAGTAGAGGGGCAAAATCACCTCCCTGCATCTGCTAGTCATACTTCTTTTGATCCAGCCCCAGATATGATTTGCTTTCTGGACTGCAAGTGCGTGTTGCTGGCTCATGTCCAGTTTTTCATTCATCAGTAGCCCCCAGTACTTCTACACAGGAAAATCTTGAAGTGGAGGTTAAAGCAACATTATTTGTCTGCAACACTCACATTTTTAATGAGAGCAGCTTCTGGCCCAAGAAAGAAGTAAAGAAAATGTAATTTCAGTTTGTCAGTGCTATCTGAATAGGCCTGTCAGATTATGACAGTGTCTGATAGGGATTAATAAGTATAAATTGCTTATCCAAAGAGAGCAAATGTAAGAAGGATTTTAAAAATTACTGTAAAGATTTTTACATTTCAGAGGAAATCGGCTGATGTAGACTATAGAGTACTGAGTCTAAGGGGATCTGAGAGGCAAAATGACAGGTCGAACAACTAAGTAATTCTCAACAGGGACAGGGTATTTGGTTGTTCTAATAGTGTTTAATTTCACATTAAATCACCATTAGTGTTTTGTGAATGCTATATGCCAAACTGATATGAAATATGGGAGAGTTTGTGTGGTGGGAAAAAATGAACTGAGAAATGAGAGTATATCTGCCTCTGGAACTAGGCATATTTAGAGTCAGTTATGGTACCAAGATTTACTTCACGTGAACATATGGTCCATTAAGTAAGATTATTCATTTTCTTCCCTAAAAAGAAAGAAAATATGCCGAATGATTCTTCACAAAATTTCTTAATTTAACTATAAAGGAGCATGCTAAAAAAAAAAAATAAATTCTTTTATTCCTAACACAGCAGCATGATGGCCTTGCTTTGATCTAGGGTTGAGTAATTGAACATGATGATATATGAATGACCGAGTGTGATGAACCTTCGTACAGATCAAGAAGAGACAGAACAATACCTGAAACTGATGGAAAGGCGCATTGTGATAATGATTGAAGTGTATATGATCTTGCTACCCAACCCCACCGGTAACAAAGACTGGGGAAAGTGTTGTTACATGGACATCCAGTGCCTTCAAGAAACAGAAGGCCTTGGATGAAAAAGTTGCCTGTTTTTTCTGAGCTGCTGCCCTGAACCAGACATCAAGAGCACCCTGAGTGAATGTTGTTTTCCTGTGGCTAAATTGTGTTGGTCACTACAACAATAACCGGGGCAGGTTGCAGTTAACTGTGTGTGTGCATGAGGGTAAGCTTTTCCTGACACTTCCTCTGTCTCATTTGGTCTACTCAGTAAACTGAACTTAGTATTGTCATGTCTTTAATGTTCCTTTTCCCTCCCATGACAAGTTCTTGCATTAATGGGCACTTAGTAGATTTCAAATTAACAGTATAGAACAGCTCCAACTGTGGGGGTGGAAGCTTCCCACGTATATACTTTTTCTTTCTTCTTAAATTTTACACTCCTTGCTGCTGATCTGCTAGCCTATTTGACACGGATGTGCTTTTGGGGGTATTTTTGAGTTTATAGAGTCAAACCTTGAAAGTACTGGTTTTAGAGTATGGACATAGCACTATATAACCAGTCAGAAAAAGATGTTTGTCATGTTTCCATTCCTGCTGAGTGTTAAGAGCATCATACAAAGTGATAAACATAGCTGTCAATGAATTTAGTGAAATCAAGAGCATTAAGTAGCCTGAGAAAGCTCACAATAAAACATGAAATTTATATTAAAAGACTAGTTCAGAATATGAAGTTATGGTACAAGACAGGTGTAACGGATGCTAAAAGTAGTTTGCAGAAATGTAAATCCTCTGCTCAGGAAATAGTGACATTTAGATTTACTACTGACTTTCTAAAATGTAGAGTCTAATAAAGGCACACATGGCACACCTCAGTAGCTATATTTGGTGCAGTGAAGATCCATCATCCTTTGGATGCTGCATATTCCCCCAAAATTCTGGATTTTCCTAGGAGTATGCCACATGTAGAGTAAGCACACCCAGTGTGTTTCTTCTATCCTGACTGTTTTTTCCTCTCTTTTTCTTTAGGAATTTTTCAGTGCCCCAAACCCAAAAAGATCTCAAGATTTTACAATCATTAAACAGTACACTACATGATTTGCATTTCTCTTAGCTTTCTTATCCTTTAGGGTAATTTTCAGTGAAATTTTGAAGCTTTTTTCCATGGTTTGAAGAATTAGAAGCAAACTTTTAATGTGCAAGCTGAGATTTTCATGTGGGCTTTGAATTTATGCCTCAGAATCATCCAGAAAAACAGCAGCTATCATGAAACTTATGTTTGAAATCTTAACAACTGACATACCTAGACTTCTAAGGACGTGTCCACAGCATACAGGAGAGTAGATAGGATAACTCTGAACCTGGCAGGAATCGTGCTAGTTCTGGAACCACAGATAATATAATTGATGACAGTTTTGCACTTGTCTGACTTTCTGTCAGCACACCTACTGATTCTGAGACTAGAAATCCTACTCCTCCAAACTGCATCTGCTCAAATCTCTCTGTGCACAGTCACATATGGGCAAACCTAGTCATGAATAAATTACGCACTGAACTATAATTTATTACCATAGAATAGATATCCAAAAGAAAAAATATACTCCTATCTTGATGGAAGTTATTATTTAAGCTTCCACTTCCTCTCTCTGGTCTTTTCATCTTGAAGATGTGGAAGCATATCTTCAAAAGAGATTTTTGGCCCTTATGAGATTTTTTTTTTCTAGAAGCCAAGCAATTGGCTTTGGTGGAACGATTTCAGTTGCCTGGTGAATTGCCCCTTGGATTTTGATGTATGAAAAAAAGAGCAATTGACATTATTTTTAAGAATTGTAAAAATATGAGGATATTCAGTTTTCAGCTACTGGCCTTCCTATTAGTTTAAGCAAGGTTAAGTAATAAAGAATTTCAGTGGTAAACTAAAACCTTGCAAAGATTTTTTGGTTTTTAATGAATTTTTCTGGTACTGTTTAACATACTGTTAGTCTTCAGAATCTTCATTAACGACTTGGACACAGCACTTAAAGTAAGTTTGCCAGTGACACTAAATTGAGAGGAGCTGTTGACTCCCTTGAAGACAGAGAGACCCTGCAGAGAGACCTCAACAAATTAGAGAGATGGGCAATCACCAGCTGTATGGATTTTAACAAGGGCAAGTGCCATATTCTGCACCTAGAATGGGGCAAACCTGCGTGTTTGTACAGGCTGGTGAATGAGATGCTGGAAAGCAGTGCCACAGAAAGGGACCTGAGGGTCGATGGCAAGTTGAATATGAGTCAGCACTGCCCTGGCAGCCAGGAGGGCCAACTGTGTCGTGGGGGGCATCAGGCAAAACATCGCCAGCCAGTCAAGGGAGGGGATTGTCCCGCTCTGCTCTGCACTGGTGCAGCCCCTACTTGAATATTGTGTTCAGTTTGGGGAACCACAATATAAGAAAGATATAAAGTGATTAGAGAGCATCCAAAAGAGGGCAATGAAGATTATGAAAAGCCTTGAGGAGAAGCTGTATGAGGAGTGTCTGAAGTCACTTGGTCTGTTCAGCCTGGAGAAGAGGAGACTGAGGGGAGACCTCACTGCCATCTTCAACATTGTCATGAGGTGAAGTGGAGGGGCAAGTACTGGTCTCTTCACTATCATGACCAGGACAGGACTTGAGGAAATGACATGAAGCTGAGTCAGGGAAGGCTTAGATTGGGTATCAGGAAAACGTTTTTAACCTGGAGGGTGGTTGGGCACTGCAACAGACTCCTCAAGGAAGTGGTCATGGCACCAAGCCTGACAGAGTTTAAGAAGCATTTGGATGATACTCTTAGGCACGGTGTGATTCTTCGGGTGTTCTGTGCAGGTCCAGGAGTTGAACTCGATGATCTTGATGGGTCCCTTCCAAATCAGCATATTCTATGATTCTTTGATAACAACCTTAAGCAAGTCTGGTGTTATAATCTTATAGCGCTCCTGCTAAATTAAGATGTTTATCTCAATGTTTTTTATGCAAAACATAATACTTAGGAATAACCATATCCTTAATGACTAGCCTTGTAATTACAAGAAAAGTTTCAGATAACCATGAATTGGTTTAAACTAATGATATATTGAAAATAAGGAAATAGGATTTCTGATTATTTTATTACTTTAGCTTTGGAACCTCCAGATCACCAGGACTTATGGGGCTTGGGAGTTTTAGGTTTTTTTGCCTAAAACACATAGCTTAGAATACTATCTATGCAGTGTTTTGCAAAATAACAAACAAGCGAAAAACAATAACAAGCACTACAGGCTTGTTCTGACTGTAGCCTACACGGAAATGTGCCTTCATGAAAAGTAGCTACCAAAGGAGCAAATGTAAACTAATATATGTAAATAGAAGTCAGGCTTAATACTGCACCCTGGGCATGAGTACCCATGATGCCCACACAGTGCATCATGAACTGTGTTGTACAGATTCCAGCTAATCCTGTGTAGAGACAGGTCAAGCTAAATTCTACTTGCCAAATAAAATGCAAGTAATATAGATTTTTTTTTTTCGATGTAACTAAATGTAGTTTACATTTTATTTGTGTGATGTTGTGCTTAGAATGAAAATTTTAAATCTTGTGTTTGATTTGTAAGAAATACTAGTATTACCAGCTATACGTGATACTGTGTTTCTGTAATGGAAAAAGAAATATGAATATTGCATCATTACAGCATATTACATTATTTGGGCACTTGAATTGTCTTTTGTTCATAGCATTTTTAATACATGTGGATTTTGTGAGGCTAAAATATGCATTAAATAAATAAGTTGAAATTGCCATAATATTTCAGTTTTAAATTATCTGATTCTGCACACATTTTGCATGGATTTTCCACCAAAGTTACAATTACTAGTGTAAAAAAAACAATCAGAACTAACTGGTAGACTCTAAGACGTAGCACCTGACTGTCTCTTCTGATGTACTTTCTCCAAATCGCATCTTTCTGATAATGAGCCACTGTAATGCTGTATTCCACAGACATGAAGACAAAGAGATTATCAAGGTTAGAGGACTAAAAGTACTGGAAAAGTCTCTTTCTTAGTGAAAAGTTGCCATTCTCTTAGACATCCTGACTCGGAATATTGAATGGTCATCTTGAATTATCTTAGCATTATATAGAACTTTTGCTTTGTTTTTAGTTTTTCCTGGCAATAGGGTATAACATAGTGTCTTCTGACTTACATCTTAGGTAGAGCTCTTGAATTTCCTAAAGGATTAGTAGTCATCTTTCTGCAGTTCAATGTTTCTAAGTCAATTTCAATTAATTTGAAATTTAGTTCAAAGTGATTCCTTTCAAGAGTCAATTGGAAATAATAAAACAGAGTACCAAAAGTAAATATAGGTATATAGATATGTAGATGATATTATACTCATGGGGAAACTTATATTGAATTTCCTTAATGCACTTTAAAACACTAATACCACTTCTAATATTAATGCTATTTACCTATTATGTAAATAAAGTGAGGCAGAATTATTTTGTTATCATCACTGTCAGCCCAATTAGAATATTAATATGTTTGTTCTGCCAGCTTAATTTAATTGATCATGAACTACAGAAAGAATGAAAGTCAGAGAAAAGTCTGAGAGGAATGAACTATATAGGAGAGGGCCTTGGGAGATAAAACTTGAGGAGATTTGTATTTTCTTTTCATGATATCAGTGATGTAGAAGAATTTCAGAACCTTACCGTATACAAATTTGTATGTGATCTTTCCCTTTTGGTCATGAATATTAACTCACTTTCTTCCAAGAGAGCTTAGGGGTAGGGGTCCATTCATACTTGAAAAATTCATCATGATGGAGAATTTAGCAAAAGAAAGAATGGTTGGTTTTGTTTTGTTATGTGACAAACAACAACAATAAAAAGGCTGTTTAATTTGGATCTTTAGCTTTGAAATGATGAATATTTCATTTTATCCTTGAGTTAACTGTTCTGTACTTTAAGGTGCTTCTTACACAAATGACCCAGACATTGATCTGCTGTCCTACACCTCTTAGCCGTCTGATAAAAACATGCATTAAGTTTAATTACCTCATGAATATAAAGGGACAAGAAATGATTCTTCATAAAGACAGCCAAAGGGAACATAGTCATTTTCATTTTGACTCATCCAGATTTGAGATGGAATACATGAAAACAAAGCTATCCTGTTTCTGCATAGGCTTTAAAATGCTGAAACACAGAGAAAATGAGTTCTCTACTTCTTGGTTGCACTATCCCAGTTCTTATCATGGACAGATGGCACACAATCCTTTCAAATTTTGGATTAAAACAAACACCAAAGTGTATGTTCAGAATGTCCATTGCAGATTTAGCTAACATGTCACAAAAAAGTGTCAGACTTCCTCTGAACCTGAGAAAAAAGAGTTCAAAGCCGAAAATCTAGAAGATATAAACAACTACAGAGGACTTGTTCCCATTGAATTTGTTTGGATTTTCTTATATGTTGGAGGGATAGACTTCCAGAGTATTAAAATAGGTTTTTAATTTTAAACCAATATTAACTTCATTGATTTGGTTTTATATTTGTGTTTACTATATTCACTTTTCTCATGTACTTCCTATTTTCTTGAAGATGGAAATACAAATTGCTGGTCTATAATAAAAATTGTACAGCTGTCTTCAGTGTCTTCTACTAAATATGCACATCTTCTAAGTTTCCTTACAAGTGAAAATGCAGTTTATATTTTTCATCTTTAGTTACATCTTTCCTTTTTATAACCTTTAATTTATGAAATAGATAGGCACTTGATATATTGATGCTGACCTGAAGTTACCATCATTGAGAACACTTGTCCACCCTCTGATAAGTCCCAAGAGGACATGTATATGTGTTCAACCTTTCTACTTTCCACAGCCAAGTCGGAGTATTTCTCATCCTAGTGTTCACAATCCAGGAGTATTTCAAATGTTTGGGTTCCTTAATGTCTTGTGTTCAAGCTGTTTTGGATTCGTAGCTAACTTACAGTATTCACTTACTGTATTTGATATATTATTTTCTCTGTCATAATGTAGGCTCTGCAGGGAGATTGAATTCTTTGAACTTAATAAATTAATAATGGGACAAGGCTTGTTTTCCTCTTGGACCTACATTTACATGGTCCTGTGAGCAGTATTGTGGTTAAAATTCTCTCACTGAAGGACTTTGCATTTACCCAGTCTTTTGAGGTGGCAAGAGAAGTACTGAGTCATAATAATGCATGGTGGTTGTCTCATCTAGAGCACACATTTCCTTTGTCTGCTACTGAAAAATATGTTCCATCCTACTTTGATATTTAACAGGCAGTGTTAAAGAACACCTCCTTCTCAGCCACATTAAATGATCAGAGAACTACATCTTTGCTTTATTTTTATGTCTCTGATTCCAGGCCACCAGACTTGCTTTTCTCTCAAGGGGTCAAGACCAACATAGATCATGAATAGATAAGTTCTTACCAATAAAAATTCTGAGGACTGATGAAAAAGAGGTTGAGATTCATCTTGCATTGACATTTTGGGAAGCATAATTATGAATCCGGAGAACCAAATTGTGTCTCAGAATGTGTCACAAAAAATAAGAATGAGAGATATTGTAGAAATAGGAGGGAAATCTAAGGGCTTTAAGGTGACTGCTGCTTTTGGTGTAGTAGATTCAGAGTTAGTATAAAAGATGCAGCAAAGCTACCTTCAATAAAAATGCCATGTGCTAATTTTCACCTTAAAAAATTATCTTTTATAATACTACGCATTTTAATTATTTTGACTATGAATATGATTTCTTGTCTTTCTTTTCAGACTTATAGATGGATGAACTTATTCTTACATGACTTTTTCAATAGCTATAACCAAATTTTTCATTATATTTTTTCCTGGTTTTGATTTTTACAAATTTGTTCATTATTCATTATTATTTGAACAAAGTTTTGTACACATTCCAGACATTTTTTTTTGGTAGTATAGTTAGGTAGCATTTTACTTTGATTTAATAGATGTTTTTCTATTCTTTATCTCTTATTTTTTCACATCTTAAACTCAAAGCCTTCAATAGAACATTCTGTAGAGCTTTTGAATTTGCAAAATTTTATTTGCTATAAAAATTTCTATGAAGATAAGCTGTTGCTGTTCTTTGCTTTTCCTTTTGCCTCACATCCACTGAATTTCCCAGTCATACTTTATTTCTCCAGCAGTTGGCTTTCAGCAGTCCCAAGTCCCACCGATAGACTAAGTGAACGTGAAATTGAAGTATACCAGTCACTAATGGTAAATCCTAATCTCATACTGAAACAATTTGAATTTTGACATATCTTTCCATGTACTTGTCTTTGTTTAGGCTCATTGTTTTTCTCCAGTTTTTCTTTGGATAGTTAGGTAATGCATTTTCAGAAGATTATTCCATCTCAGTAATAAAGAAGACAAATAATTTGACTTCCATCTCAATTGAATGTTGGTGTTAATGTCTGTCTCCTGACTCAAAAACTACTGTGACCTTACAAAACCATAGAATGTTAAGGATTGGCAGGCACCTTAAAGATCACCTAGTCCCAACCCCCCTGCCATGGGCAAGGACACTTCCACTAGACTGTTGTAAAAAGCTCCATCCAACTGACCTTAAGGACCGCCAGGATTGTAGCATCTACAAATTTCCTGGACAACCTGTTCCAGTGTCTCACTACCCTCACAGTAAAGACTTGCTTCCTAATAGCTAACCTAAATTTCCCCTCTTTCAGTCTGTAGCCATTACTCCTTGTCCTATCACTACAGTTCTTGACAAAGAGTCCCTCTGCAGCTTCTCTGTAGGCCCCCACGCAACCTTCTTTTTTCAGGCTGAACAGCCCCAACTCCAGTCCTCTTGTCAGCTTTCTGGCCCTCCTCTGGACTCACTCCAACAGTATTATTTCTTTATGTTAGGGGCACCAGAACTGAACATAGTACTCCAGGTGGGTTCTCACAAGAGCAGAGTAGAGGGGGAGAATCACCTCCTTCAACCTGCTTGCCATGCTCCTTTTGGTGCAGCCCAGGATTCAATTTGGCTTTCTGGGCTGTGAGCACACACTGCTGGCTCATGTTGAGTTTGTCATCAACCATCACACCCGTCTTTCTTCATAGGGCGCTCTCAGTCACTTCTCCACCCAAACTATAGATGTGCCTGGCATTGCCCCTACCCAGGTGTAGGAACTTGTGCTTCACTTTGTCAAACTTCATAGGGTTTGCATCAGCCCACCTCTCAAGCCTGTCAAGGTCCCTCCAGGTGTCATCCCTTCAGTCTAATGTGTTGATTGGAACATGCAGCTTGGTGGTGTTAACAAACTTGTTGAGGGTGCTCTCGATCCCACTGTCTGTGTCACCAACAAAGATGTTGAACAGACCTTGATCCTTAATTTTCTGAACTGCTGTCATCTCACTGAGGCCACTTCAGAAATATTTCTTATTTTAGAAACAAGGCAGTGCTGCAATCACATGTTCTTTCCTCAAGAAGTTTTCAATGTACTTATCAATTTGAGCCAAACTCACTGGGAATAAAAGGTCATGAAGATAATTAAATTCCAGCAAATTTCATGAGATCAGCAATTACCAGTTTTGTGTGACCAGCTGTTAGGTCTATCAGCACGCACATGCTTGCTGGCTAGCAGCAGCACACACAGCCACCGCATATGATGATGCTTGTCCATCTGGGGCAGCTGTGGAGTAAGCTTCTGGAGAGGAACAGAAAGATTTACAAGGGTGAGAGAGATAAATACGTAGAAATGTAATTGCAAGATGGTTAGAAACATGATGGGCACACAATATTGCAGAACTATTGCCCTGCAATGTATTATGCTATGAAGTCAGTCTAGGTGAATATCCTTTGGCAAATATAGATTCTGCTTATCTAAAGTGGTTAACCTGAGGCAGAAAAATAATTCATTTATTAGGAGTGGGTTTTTGCTGTTTGTTTGTTTGCTTTATGAGTTTATTTTATTACTTTCTTAAAGAATTAGTTGTCTTACAGGAAATAGCTGCAGTAATTTTGTGTTACCAGATCCCTCAGAAAATCTCTTAATTATTCCCTGACTATGTCAGTGAAATCTTTATTGTAAAATGACTATTGTTTTGTCTATCAAATCTTTCTTCATAGCTGAAGTTGGCAAAATATCTGGCCCTTTTGTTCTTGCTAATTGTATGTAAGCAGATTCAGATTCTTATTATTTTGCAATTGTTAACTGAAGACTAGCTACAAACATATGGCAGGCTAGAAGTCATTTGATGTGTTCACTTTGAAGATGTCTTCAACTGTTTGAAGCTCATTATTCACAGGCTGTGACAGACCCCCACCATTTCACGTTCTCAACTGCTCTCTGATTGAATGACTGTAGCTTTAGCAGGAAAGAACATTTGAAGCTCATACATCCCATCAATATTCATATGCAAACTCAGGTATTTCCCTAAGGAGTTGATACATCAAAACTTGTGGTTTGATCAAAAATCTATTTTCTTCAATGTTCATGGACAAAAGTACATAAAAATTCTGCAGACCACTTGTACTATTATAGCTGTAGTAGGTCTTGATCTGTAATAGGAAAAAAAAATCAGGGAAATACAATATCTTTTATTATTAATAAATCACAGATCTTAAGCTCTATTTAGCTTTATCCTGACTATTCAAATGAGCTTGTTTCCTCTTTAATCCTATGCATTACTTCAAGTAATGCAGTCTAGACTATGTCACTCACAGTTTAAAATAAGATTGTTTAGAGAAGACAGGACAGGCAGTTAAACTGTAATCACTCTGAATATAAAAGATCTGAGGACAGCTGCTGTGGTCTTACGAGGAAGAGGTTAGTTGCATGGTGTTCATGTTTGCAACAAGCTGAAATGATTGGTTTTCCTTCCATAAGTTTATTTTACAAGCAGTTACTAGGTTGTCTAGGAAGGTGTTTTAGCAGCTGAAATATATAAAACCAACACACATTTAAAACTTCTGGAAACTCCATAAATTATTTATTCAGACCAAATACTTTAGTAGTTGATCATTCCTAAAGAAATAGACATAGCATAAACAGTCCTCAGGATGTTTGTTTGCAAAGTGAGCTATTGTAAATGGATTGAGAATTTGTATGCCTACACTAAGAAAAAAGAATGATGATTTTATATTGGCTGTAATAAATATGTTCTATTGCTCTCATACGTAGGGCCTACAAGTTCTAATTTAGAGAGAAGGCATAAATCTTTGCTTTACATTGGGTTCAATCCAAAAATGGAAGTCTCCTCAGAATGCTGTGAGATGCCCATCCTGCAACTAAATAAGGTTTATATAAAATTACCTTAGAGATGAATGCATAGATACCAATGTATTGCGTGAAGAGCATGCACGAAAGTCCAAAGACTGATTTTCCAACCAAATTGATTGTTAAAGTGAGATAAGCAGATCTTCTATATGTGAAAAATTTTCCAGACACACATAAACCAGAGACCTGAGTGCAGTTTGTAACAGAAATAATTTTCTCGGTGTTTAATGACGGTAACAGTAAACTTTTTGTTTTGCCAATGCTGATGATCCTTAACTTTGCCTTGGGATATCCAAATCACCCCTTGATCTTTAAGTTCAAGCAAAAATATCAGTGTCTTTGTAAGGCATTGCTTTAGCATTAAAGAAAATATTGTTTTGTTTACAGAGTCATATTTTTATAGATTTGGAAAGTTGTAAGACCCTGGCCCCAGAGCCACAAGCTCAACCAGAAGTTTTACTTTCAAAAACAAGTCTTCAAAAATTCACCCACTGAATATTTTGAAGAGCCTTCATTCTTTAATACCTTGAGATAGTTAAAGAGAAGACATGGCACATGTTTCTCAGGAGATACTTTTACTGCTTGTCGGGGATGTCAAGATTCCTCAGGAAAAGTGGAACAGATGGAGAAAAGCATTGTACGAAAAGCAGAATAAATAAGGAAGAGACAACGCACTGCAACCAAGCTTCTTCTTGTTCTTGGACTGTTATAGTTAAAGCATGTTGTGTAGTAGCATTGTTAATGCATGTTTGAATGTTTTGTACCCCAGTTTCATATATTTCAACCCTCACAATTTTAAAAAGTTTATTCCTATTTTCCCATTGGTCAGTTTTCCCCTGCAATGCAGATGTTCCTTATTTGGCTTGTTGCCACCCCTTAATTATAATGTTCCAACCCTTTTTACCCATGTTTAGAGCTAGCTCAACCTACCCTTTCCATATTTGTGTAACTCTACCCAAGTTCTAGCACCTTCCTTACCCAACCTTATATAAACCCTCGCTCTCACTCCACCCTCGCAATTTGCCTGCTTCCCCTCGAGATTCTTGTGCTCACTGGTCTCCGCTCCTCTCCATCGATGCAATAAAGACTCAGCAAAATTAGCCAAGAACCCACAGGCGTGTTCGCCTCCTTCCTAAAGCAATCGGCTTTAACTGCTAACAAGGGAGAAAACAAGAGATCTTGGCAAAAGCTTATAAAGGTAACATTCAACTAAAACGGAGCATTCCAGAAAGCATTGACTTAGCACATGCTAAGCCACACAACCTAGCAAAATACAACCCACAGGTTTTAAGTTATTCAAAGTATTGAGAAAGCAGTGAAGAAAGAGAATAGAGAAGAAGCAGAAAGATAGAGAGAAGCATAAGAGAAAAAATAGCTACCACCAGAGTCGTGTGGAAGTCCAGTTTTCATAAGGTAGGTGGCAGGTCCCAAGAGCAAAATGAAGACCTTGTGCTGCAGATTTTATGTGCTCTGGCACGCTGTGGCCACCTCTCCCAGTCTGGGACTGCTGGCCCACTGGCCACTCTGTGGCTCCAGGCCAGAGCGAGGGGTGATGTAGCCCATCAGAGGCTAGTTAAGGATTCCAGGAGGCATAGTGCAGGCAGGCTCCCAGGCTGCCTTTTTCTGACAGCTAGTTTGGGGCTGCCCCATGAAGCTACATGGGTTGCCATGTGAGATATGGCCTGACCTCACCTCAGTGAGATTTGGTCTGACCCTTCCCCCAGACACACATGCACACACACTTGAGTTGGTTCTGACCAAATAATATAACAATCCAGTGTCTCACAGAGGTGTATGACAAAGCTACAGAGTTTATCAGTGGTTGTAGGAAAATTTATGAAGTAGTACAGTTCAGAGGGTAAAAGTCTTTGTGAGTCTTACTTAACTACTTCTTTCAAAAAAAATCTCTCTTTGATGTTTGAGAAGGTCAATACCCTTCACATTCTTTGCTTGGGAAGACAAGTAAGTATTATTAACATGCAATGTTCTTTTACGAAAAATTTTGGTTTGCAAAAAATGCAAATAGAAAAAAAAATTGAACCTGTTCAATAAACATAGTATGAGTCAATATTTAGACAGCTTGTTTTTGCTTTAGTTTTGGACTGGAATTTTCAAAGTTTGGCTAAATCTACCAGAATCTGAAAAAAAAAAAAAAAAAGGCAACATTACCTAGAGACTACCAGTTTGCTCAGGTGCAAATGGGTTTGATCATATGTTAATTTACTGAGAGCTAAGGGCACCACTCCAAACTGCAAAATCAGATGCTCAGCTCTTTTCTCTGTGTGAAAGAGAAGAAAAAGAGAATGATAGAAAACCCATGAATCAGGGGACGATTCTGCGTTTTTATGACCTGGAGTTTAAAGCAATAATAAAATTTGAGAAACTAGAGATGGTTGCAAATATATGCAGGCCAATGTTCCTTTAAAATAAATAAATCTCTAGTTTATCTATACAGTGTATCTACAACAGAGGCTCCTAAACCTTTTCTTAGTATTATTTTTGGGTTTCTCCCTATTTGCTACAATTCCAGCAAGTGAAATTCCCTCCAGCAAAATTCCTTTCTGTTCTCATCCCTCCCATTTCTTGATCTCTGGTGGCTCTTGAATCTATTATGACACTCTGTATGAAACAAGCTTGTCAATTCACATTCTTTCATCTTCTTTTTTAATTAAATTCACTTGTTTTGTTAGTGGTACCATAAAAGTGTCTGCTGCAGTTTATTAAAATCTTGCATTATGAATATTTATTTTAGATATAAACTTTCACTGTATTTCAACAGATAAACTGTCTCCCAGTAAAGTGTAGAAGTGGGAGGGAGAAGTAGAAAAATACAATAAAAGGAGAAAAATTTCTTTTGCAGAAGTGATGCAGACCTCTTAGACCTGTAATCTTGTATAAATTTGAAGCATAATGTTAAATGTATTGCAGGCTATAACTGAGCATATGAGAGTGTTGGGAGGAATTAATTAGTGAAACTCTTGAATAAAATTCAAACTGGGTGTAAATAAATGTTCTAGAAGTGATATATTTACTTGTACTGATAACATTGACTTCCTTATTTTAACAATACCTTGCAATCAATTTTTTTAGGGTGTTCATGACCTCTTGTCTGCTATTTTGATGTCCAGGTTGTAGTAAAAATGCAGCTTACTAGTTGCCTAATACGTAGCAGAATATTTAAATTACTTGAAAATCTGTTTTTCT
Source organism: Oxyruncus cristatus (assembly GCA_013399855.1). Classification (NCBI taxonomy): domain Eukaryota; kingdom Metazoa; phylum Chordata; class Aves; order Passeriformes; family Cotingidae; genus Oxyruncus; species Oxyruncus cristatus. The sequence continues at coordinate 574,157 of VXAY01000768.1, read as the reverse complement.
GTGGAAGATCTATCACCTTCCATCCAGTCAAGGATCTTGGTCTGGTTTTCACAAATATCTGCATCCAGTTGCTATTTAAAATTCATTATGGCCAAAATTAATCCCTTGATCTTCTCTTTCAAAACATTTCACTAATCCATTTTCCATCTTAAGTAAAAACATCACTGTTCTCCCAGTTACTTCACTAATGTCAAGCTTAAACTCCTGCTGTCTCTAGGGGAATATTTTCACTGGGTTTCTCTCAAACCTTGTCAGTCCAACTGTGCACACAGTCAAAACATTTGTGCAAGCTTTTATTATTGCCTACATTAACTATGACAACATCTGTTCTCTAGATTTGCTTACAGAAGCCTAGCTCCTCTGAAGTCATTGCAGAATATTGCCTTTATAATCATACTGAACTCATTTACTGGGCCTTATATTGGCCCTACTTATTCTACTTCAGCTTTTTTAGTTTTACTTCTTTGCAACGATTCAATCCAACAACCATTGTAAAATCTAGTCAAACATAAATGTGGCTTTCTTAATATCTCCCTACAAGTCATTTTTGCCAAGGTTAGGATCAAATCAAGAAACCATTTAACTACCCTTTCCACTGTACTAAATAAGGTCTGGCTAAGACGGAGTTCATTTTCCCCATAGCAGCCCTCACAGTGCTGTGTTTTGCATTGGTACCTAGAAAGGTGCTGGTAACACACCGATGTTTTGGCTACTGGTGTGCAAGTGCTGGCACAACATCAGCGCTGTCTCACCAGCATTCTGCTCCCCAACAGTAGGCTGAGGGTGGTCAAAATCTTGGGAGGGGAATTAGCCAGGACAACTGACTCAAGCTGATCACAGGAATATTCCTTAGCACATGATGTCAGCTCAGACATAAAAGAAAAGAGGAGTGGGGAGGCATTTGTTATTTACAATGTTGGACTTCCAGAGCAACTGCTATATGTACTGAAGTCCTACCTCCTAGGAAGTGGCAGATTGCCTGATGACGGGAAGTAGAGAATAAAATAGTTGTTTTATCTCTTTTCTTTCAAGGACACGACATGTTGCTTTTGTATTTTTGCCTTTTCTCAACCTATGAGGTTTTTTTCTCTCTTGTTTTCTTCCCTCATCTTCCTGAGGGGAAGGAGTGGCTTGATGGGCACCTGGCAACCAGCCAAGGTCAACCCACTCCAATAAGTCTTAAATTATATGTAAGTGTTTTTCCTAGCTTTACTTTTCCTGTTCCTAAAATGAAAATGAAAAAAATGAAGCCAATAAATACTTCCTGTAGACTATATTGTGGGAGTTTATTTTTGTTCTCATTCATGAAAATGACAGGACTTCTAATAGAGGATCATCAGGATACATAGAACTTTAGTTCTTCAATGAAATGTGAGGAAATTATTGTGTGGAGGTATATTGTGATGGAATCATAAGACAGTCAAAACTTTGGGGTTGTCCAGACCTCTTCTGTGTAGAAAATGTTCCAAAACCTTAAGGATGAAAAAATATAAGAGAAATTTTTTTCAGAACTTTTAAACAAAGAAAGCTGCAAGTAATTGGTCAGATAAAACAGAAATTATAAGAATTCATAAAATATTCTCCCATGGTGGCTTTGCAGGCAGATTCCTACTTCCAAGTTTGTTTCTTTACCAGGTCAGTGGCTTTGAGTTAGAACAAACTCTACGAGGTCCCTTTTGGCCTCTGCAGAGTTTCTCTTTCTGTCACCTCCGTGGCCTGCCCCGGAGATGGGAGTCAGTGGTACCACTGATATACAAAATACAAAGTGACAGGTACCCTGAGACTGTTCACTATTGCCTTTCCCAGAGCTACTGGTATGGAGGCCTTTGTTGTGACTCATGCCGGGCTGCTCTTACAACAAGGGGTAATTGCTCTCTTTTGCAGGAGTGCTCTATCCAGCATATACCTTTTCAGTGGAATGCAGACATAATGTACACAAATGCCATGACACACAAACTGAGAATGTGATACCAACTACTGCATGTTTAATTAACTGTCTTGGGCTGTTTGGAGAAATAAAATTAATTTGGAGAAAAAAGTCAAATCAGTTTACTGATATCTAGGTTGAGATTGTATCAAACCTGTACTTGGCAGAAGAAGCCAGGCTCAAGAACTCCTTTTTTATTGTCTACAAGTTTAGCAATTATCCAGTCAAGGATTGAGGGTCTGTCTATAATAAATGCAGCCTGATTCAACCCATCCTGAGGTAATTGATTGCTCCTATTTAAGTCTGGTGGTGCCTCTCTCATTTTCCTGATTACAGAAAAAAGACAGTTGAGGCACCTACATTTCAGAATGCTACCTTTGTCTCACTGTTAGTTGGGTCACACTGTTCAGTTTAAACTACTTCAGAAGACTGAGGTTTTTGACAAGGTTTTAAAAATAAGGACTTTCAAGACATTATTTCAAAATCAGTTTGGTTTTGTATTTAAATTATGAAATATGACAAAATAAGGGCAAACCAGGACAACCTGTAGTGTTTTAAGATATATTAAAAAAAAAAAAAAATCCACAAAAAAAATCCCTTGCTTGCCAAGCTTCTATGGCAAAAAAATAAGTGTTGAGAATTCATACAGACACAACCTCTTTCATCAAATACCTGCACTCAAAAATAACAGAAAACAGTGCAGAAGAATAATTCTAAGCATCACTGGAAGAATATCTAGAGCACTGAAGGGTGATACATTTGTATCTGCATTTGGAATATATGTATGGATAGTTGAACACTACAATGGGAGTGTATTTCATATAACAGATGTAGTACAGTGTGAATGGCTCTTGTATTTTATGTATTTATTCATAAAGTAAGTAGATATTGGCTTTGTTTTGTCTGGTCATAATCAGAAAAAAGGATGTTTTCAATACAGTTGGAGGTAAAAAAGAGAAGCTGGATAAAACTGAAATATTTTCTTGTAATTCAGTAGTGTAATTATCATCCACATGAAATTCGAAAGTGGTGTTGGGGTATGTATGTGCTTGGAGATAACTAATTCCTAGGTGCAAGATCTTTAGTCCGGGAATTCTTAACATCTTTGGTGAATGAGAAAGCCTATTCCAGTTGGCATATTGACCATATAATTGCAATATTACTAAACCAAGTTTATTTCTTCATTTTTTAGCCTACTACGAAAGGTTGAATTTCAAGAAAAAGCTGATCATTTAGTTAGCTCTAGTTAATAAGTTTATGCATTATCTAAGACCACAGCTATTTTGTTTTTATTCTCTTTTCCTCTCTATTTCCCTCATTGCTAATGATGAATTTGCAAGAACACTTTGCCCATTTTAGAATCCATTAATCAAGAACTTGTCTAATTTAAACATCTCTGACTATACCATCCTTTTTCTAAAAAAACCTCCTAATTTGATAATTGCTTGAAAATGTGAAAACATTAACTGTAAAAAATTTTACCCATTTTCTAAAAGTTTAGTTGACTTTTTAGGTTTTTGAAGGACTACTAAAGAAAGAAGAAAACAAGACATTCAATATTACAAAGTTAAATAAAAATATGAAGAAATAATTAACCTCACTGTCTATTAGAAAGATAGACATCATCTCTGAAAAAAATAGTAAGAGGTAGGCATCAGTTTTCTTCAGTATGCTTCAGCTTAGGAGGTTCAGATGATGCTTTCATTCTGTATTTTCTGGATTGATACTTAATTTATTTTGTCTTCTTCTATATGTTGCTATTCTAGTCTCCTTTCCATTGTCTTTTTAATTTTTTTGTCTAAGCGAAGAGTAATTATTCCTATTTCTTTCATGTGTTGTCTGCCCTTATAAATATAGGCAGCTTTTGCTACACCCTAAGTCTAAAAACCAGTCATGCTTAAGGAGGCAAAAACATACATAATGGAGTGCTGTGAACCAAATCTTGAAATCCGTTCCCCATCACATTTAATTAAAACTGTAATAAAAAAAAAAAAGGATTGCTTTGGGACTCAGTAAAGGAATATGAATGTTTTCCTTTCTAGGTCAGTAATTCAAATCTGTCAAATTTGATGGAGATCTATAATTCCATCAGGTTCTTCGCTGTGAGGAAAAAGTTGCTTTGTTGATAGTCTGAGTTAATAGCGAGCAAGAGTCCAAACGGCAAACCTCTTGCAGAGAATTTCAGCTACTCAGCACTCATACCGGCAAACTGTTATCAGGGTAGGCCTCAAGGATGGGTGCAAATGTTTTTTGCAAATTTCCTTCTTTTGGTTAGCCCATCTAGCCTAATATCCAATTAAATGTCTGGAAATCTGCCCAGCAAAAAAGGCCCGGGATCACTGGTCAACAGTCAGCTGAACATGAGTCAGAGGTGTGTCCAGGTGGCCAAGAAAGCCATCCTGACTTGTATCAGGTATACTGTGACCAGCAGGACTAGAAAAGTGATTGTCCCCCCGTACTCAGCCCTGGTGAGGCTGCACCTCAAGTGCCTTGTCCAGTTTAGGGCACCCCAATTCAGGAACGGCATTGAGGTGCTGAAATGTGTCCACAGAAGGGCAACGAAGCTGATGAAGGGTCTGGAGCACAAGTCTTATGAGAAGTGGCTGAGGGAGCTGTGAGTGGTTAGACTGGAGAAAAGGGGGTGAGGGGGTACCTTATCTCTCTCTACAGCTACCTGAAAGGAGGCAGTAGTGAGGTGGGGACTGGTCTCTTCCTTAAGTAACAAGTGCCAGGACAATATGAAAAGGCCTCAAGTTGCTCCAGGAGATGTTAAATTAGATGCTCAGAAAAATTTATTCACAAAAGGTGGTCAGGCACTGGAATGGGTTGCCCAGGGAAGTGGTCAAGCCACTATCCTGGAGGTGTTTAGAAGAGGTGTAGATGCAGTGCTGGATTACACGGTTTAGTGATGGACTTTGCATTGCTGGGTTAACAGCTAGACTTGATGATCTTGAAGGTCTTTTCCAAGCTAAATGATTCTATGATTTTACTTTTAGTGCCCATTTAATAGCATTTTATATCTTAGTGGGAAATGTCAGGTTCCCATTTTTTCAAGGCACATATGCAATCAGTAAATTAACAGATATACCCAGCAAAAATGAAATTGGCTTTATCCTTCCATCAATTAGTAATTATGCACTCTTAGGTAGTCCGATGGATTTTAAAGGTATAGTACGATGGTGCTGCTTCAGTCAAACTGTCCTTGTTTATACTTCTCAGTCAGGCTTGAATTTATTGTCAAGGTTAACAACTGTGTGTATAGTACTACAGGGAAGATCTGCGGAGCCAGTCAGACAGAATATTCTGGAAATGTTTGTTTGCCTTCTCAGATAATGTAAATTCACTGTAATAAAAATTATTTGCAGATATGCCACTGTCACTGGGCACATATTTGGGAATTTCTGGTCAAAAAAGGCTGCTCCATCACTTGGATGAGCAGGAAAGTCAAGTGTACCAGCTATCAGATTAGGTAAAGTCAGAAACTGGCAGGTCCCAAGTAAGTACCCTAAGACTGAGCTGGAAAGGCAGTCCCTTTTGTGAATTATTCTTCCCCCCAACCAATATGGTGGCTAAAACTTTAGAGCTTTTCACTAAGAAGCTAATGATGTTCCCCTGCATAAGGAAATTCAGAATCATTTTTTTACTTTAGTAGAATTCAGAGGCCTGGAAAATACATTCTCTGCCCATGCTTTCATTGTTTAAAGGTTTTGTGACATTAAGACATTATATGCCTCTATGTCCCACATTTCTTTGACACAATCAAATACGGCTGTTGAGAAGTAAAGCTGCATGTCAAAACTTTGAAATGCTTTTCAATGCTGCATTCCTGGTTCTGGCAAACTTTAATTATTTTTATATTGAATATAAGCAGCAGTCCTCTTGCCAAAGTGTTAAACTTACCCAAATCTTATTTGCTCCTGTATGGTCAGATGATTGAGTTGAAGCATAGGGAGCAATTAGACTCATTTTAATTTCAAGGAATATAGAAAGGACTCAGCTCTCCATAGGTGTGTTGCAGTTAACAGTGTGTACTGAAACAGAATGCCATTACTTATATCTGTATCGTGGGGCATAGTGTGATATACTAGTGGTTATTTCCCCCTCCCACATTCTTTCTGTCACTAATTCAAGGATCTTCTATTACAACTCGTATCTGTGACAAGCGGGAGAAAAGTACCTTTTTTTAGTAGAAGTTCAGTCAAAGAAACAATGAGTTGAGATACATGCTTGCCAGAAATACTGAAGCCTTTACCACAATTGAAACCTGAGTGACCTATTTAGAAAAAGGAAGAGAAAAAAAGTCAGTCATCCAATCTGTAGGAGGAAGAAGAAAAAGGGGCATCAGAGAAGCCCTTAACGTATTTGTTTTATTCATGCAGCCATGGTCACAGCTTTTAGTCATGATTAATGCATGTCACTGATGCATCACTTTTAACATTATTTTTTATTTAAAGAAACTAAGTAGGAAGTATTAAAAGCCTCTCAGTTCAGGTTTTAAGTTAAAAACAAAACAAAAAAAAAGTGAAAGCTAAAAGGAAAATGGCCACTGATGGAATAATAAGGAGGATGATCTGATGCTTTTACAGAAGGGAGATTATAGGCAAGAGTTCCAGAACACTAGGAAAAACTCACTGCTAACGTACTTGCATTGTGGATGTTTTGTAAATACTATGGTTTAGGAAGAGAAAATATTCAGGTTAATGTTTGCTTTGAGGAAAACAGTCTTGAATTATCTTATAGACATGTTGTATGAAGGGGAGTGTTGGTTTTGTTGGTTTTTGTTTGTTTGTTTTAAATTTAAGGGACAAAATGGAAAGAATCAAAATACCACCCACTGAAAAATGTAGCCTAGTAATATTCCCTCCTCAAAGACTTGAAAGGCAAAAATCAAAACCATAACACTATAGAAAGAAAGCATAATAAACAACTGTGAAACTTGGTCAAAGCAGTCAAATGAAGGTGTATGAACGATGTCACTTGATGAGCTTTCTTGTCTCTACCTCTTCCCCCCTAGCCAAGTAATGCTGTATGATAATTTAAAAGTGTTAAAAACCTAAACTTTTGAATAAGGCAATGAGGCTTTTTTCTTAGAGGTACATGAAATGCAGAGTTAGGTGAACGTATGCTGATGCTTGGGCCATTTGGAAAATTTAAGATGTGCTTGCAGAGGCAAAGTATTAGAAAGCAGCCCTGCAGATACTTGTTTATCTGTTGCCTCATGTGTGGCAGCTGACTGAAAAATTTTGATTTAGTTGTGTCTCACATCCTCCTTGGTACGATATAATATTCAAAAATGTTGACTGAGGATAGGTGAGTTAAGCTTTTAAATTTTTTTAGATAATAGTGTAAAAAAAAGCTAAAAAAAAGAGTTTATGAGATAGGTTGCAAAGGTCTTTCCCTCTTTACTAAAGAGTAAAGCTAGCTTAATTCGTGTAGTATGATTCACTTCAGGAAGGTAATGATTTCTTAAAAAGGTGTAGTAGTATACTAGTTATAGAAAATATAAATTGGTAAGGACTTTGAGGTCATTGCTAAAATTACCGTCCTAAACAATTTTAAACCAGAGAATTCCTGCTCTTTCTTTTAAAATTCATGGCAAAAGATATTAAATGTTTTCCAAATACTGGTGTGATCCTAAACATTTTGAGATGCTGACAAGCGAGTTTTAAATGCTGTGTTTCAACAACTTTTTAGGAGGTTACAGAGTACTTTGGTTAATATCTAGGCTATTGATAATGGCTTATTATGTGGCTAATGATGTGGCTACTAATATGGCTATTAATATGGCTATTGATAGTCTCCTCCATCATTAGTCAATTTATCCAGAAATTGCAATAAACACGTTTGTGTCCTCTGGGCATACAAACACATACTACAAGTACTGTGTCTCAGAGTGTAAGTTGTGTTTCATGCTGTTGCTCTAATTAAAATTGATGTCACTTTAAAAGCATTCAAGGAACATTACCAGATGAGGTTAATATAATGAGGAAATGTTTTGAAACCCAATTATTATAGTCAAAACTGCTAAGGATATTTCTGTGATACCTTCAAGGAATATTTACAGTGCAAAATATTGTCTTATGCTAGTGTAAAGACACAAAAAACCAATCTGATGGTGTGAAAAAGAGTTAAGAAAAAAGTAAATCAAAGCTTAAAGGAAAAAAAACAACCCTACATTTGAAGTAAAAACCAAAAATAAATCCAAAGATGAAAAGCCAGAAAAAGGTGGTGAAGAAAATATAAAGCAAACAATAGAAATTGCTGGGGAACCCCAGAGGCTAGTTAGAATACTAAGCAAATTAGCACAATTGTGGTTCAAGACAAAGAAAAAAAGTAACACAAATGGGGTTATAAAAGAATTATGAACATAATTCTTGTCAGGTAAGTTCAATGTGAACTTACTTAGGGGTAACAAATGGTGCTCAAAGTAACAACAAAAGGGATTAAAAGGAGAATCTTGGCTTTATGGCCTTATGAAAAATACATATACAACAAAGCTTTGTGTAAAACTAAGCTCTGGTGCAGCTATGGAGGAAAGATGATATTTTGCACAGCTTTTCATTGTGCAGATATGATGTTGCATGAAGATACTGTTTGACTGTCACAAAGAAAGGAGATCACTAGAATAATTTTTGAATTTAAAAGTTACAAACTTGTGGATGAAATATGAGATGATTCAGCTGACTTCTTTAAAATACAAATAGCTCCTAGTGATGGAGATTTAGTGGAACAGAGAGGAGATTTCTCCTCTTTTGCCTAGGGAAAGAATTCTTTCATTAAATAAAAAGAAAGTGGATTTCATTCTGGCTAACACCATAGGCAAATAGTGGTGACTAAGTCATCATAACTCTGATTTCCAAGCAGCTTTTCTATTGTGATATGACTAAATATAACCCTTTGCTCCTGGTATTCTTTCTGTTTTAATGAATAACCCCCTCAACAAGTTGGAAAACTGAGACACTGAAACAACCGAAGTGTTGATTTCTTTTAAGAAATCAAACAGAATAGTCTATCAGAAAGAGGGATAGTAAAGCATTCAGTAACTGGTTTTCCATTACTTTATCCATTACTACATGCCTTTTTATTTCCTCAGTGGTCAAGTGATTTTCTCTGTTTCTCCTTTCATTTGTTCTTATCCTGATCTTTGTTTCTCTTCTGCTTTATGTTCGTCACTTTTTTTTTCTTTTTTTGTTTTCCCTGCATTTCTTACAGAAAACTTAATCTCCCTGCATATTGTGCTCCTTTATGCCATCTCTTCAATGGTTTCCTGCCTCAGTGGCTGAGGGCACTTGCTCTGTTCAGTCTGGAGGAGACTGAGGGGAGGCCTTTGTGTTGGCTTCCCGGTAACTGTCCGGACCCGTAGGGAAAACCTTCTTCTCCCAGGGCAAAGGAAAAAAAACTATAGAAACTGAAGAACCCGAAACCAAACAAATTATATCAAATATATATTTTTACATATATTGCAGTTATATACAGTTAGAATCCTATGTACAATATTAGGGACTCCGAACACACCTCACTCCCCCAAAGGAAAAGGGAAAAGGAAAAGGGAAAAAAGGGAAAAGGGGAAAACAGATATACACAATCAAAACTAAAAATTAGCAAAATAAAGAACTAGCAAAACTTAATCTGACCACGTCCCTTATAAAAAACAGGATCACCTGACACAGATGGCACTCTCCAATGTCCCGCGTGGCAGACCAGTAGTCACTGCAGGCCTCGGCTGATAGATAAGCAAGACCAACACAGAGACCCACTGCTCCTGAACCTTACCAGAGGAGAAGAGAGAGAGCTTCCTCTGCCTTCTTATTTATACCCTTACTTAGGTAAAAATCGTATGGAACACTGGGAACATGGCCTTGGTTCATTGGTTACAACCTGGTTACCAAGGAAGGTCTAGAATCAAAACGACTACAACCTTGTTACAGTCTGCACCTTCCTTGTGAGGGAAAATGGAGGGAGAGACACTGATCTCTCCTCTCTGGTGACTAGTGACAAAATCCAAGGGAATGGCCTGAAGATGTGTTAGGGGTGGGTGAGTGGGGGGGCGGTTAGGTTGGATATTAGAAAAAGGTTCTTCCTCCAGAGAGTGGTTGGATGCTGGAACAGGCTCCCCAGGGAAGTGATCAGAGCACCAAGCCTGACAAAGTTCAAGAAGCATTTGGACAATGCTGTCAAGCACATGGTGTGACTCTTCGGAATGGTCCTGTGCTGGGCCAGGAGTACTACTCAATGATCCTTATGGGTCCCTTCCAACTGTGATCCTGTGATCTTCTCTTTACCTGACTTATCAAGATGAAAGCAGGTAGACCTCACAACACAGAGCATTTCAGTTTTTATTTATTTATTTGTTGATAATCTCAGAAGTGAAAGATTGACATATTAATATAGTCCATTGTGCAGAAAGAAAGTTTTAACCCTTGTATATCTCACGTGAAAAGTCTGCACTAAAGCCAAATTATTTCCCCTTGAAGTAATTATAGAGTGGAATAGCCTGGCAATTCCTAGTTCACTACTTACCCTCAGCCTTTCTTGAGAACAAATACCTTGAATGAGATTCTGGATAGTGTTTTTTTAGGCTTGAAACGAACACAAACCTTCTCTGATAGTGAGAAATAAGACTTCCTTTGCTTTGGTCAGTGCTATCTCCTAACTCTGAAGCTGAATGTGAGATAGTACCTCCTGTTACTATTTCAACACAAAGCAGGAGAAACAGAAAATAACATATTCTTTGGCTTAAGTGGTAGAGCTACTTTTGCTGCTGAAGTCTCTTATTGAAGTAACATTGCAAATACCTGCAGGGGAAGAAGGATTTGAGGATTCACGCAGCTCTCTTAGCTTTGCCTTAGCTACTGCCATGAACTTAGTCTTTGCAAGCAGACAACCCTTGAAAAATGTGTCTAAACATCACACTAGGGAGTTCATGTCCTCACTATATACCTGGTAGCTTACCTGCATGCTAAATATGCTGCCAATGAACTTCATCCTATCACAGAAGCGAGGTTTGCCCCTGGCTGTTTCTTACTCCTTTGAGGACAGAGAATGCATGAGCTTGTGCCCCTGAGCAGTAATGATTTTCAAATACTTCTATGCAGCCCACATACAAGAAACTAAAATTCCTATATAACTACTTGTAAGTACCTGGAGACTTGTGGGTCTATGCCAGTTATTAAAATCAAATGCATAATTGCTATTCTTGTGGGAAAATATTCGCAGAGTAGGAGTCTCTTAAAATGGGCACAGAAACCAATTACATATATTGAGGGGATAAGATCCAGATCAAATTTAACAGGATATAGGCACTCAGTGGTGGCCTTTTTATGCATATAATAATTGAAGATTAAGATAAAAGTCATGGTCTTCCATTATCTATAATTTACAGTTTTCAAAAAAATGGAGGCACTTCTTCAACTCCCACAATGGTGACAAGCGTAAAATAATTTCTCAATGTCATTTCAATATCCCACAAATTAACTTTTATTTCACTCTGAATTCCTGCTTTTCTGAGTTGTGCATAAACAGCTGCCACCATCATTCCAGTAAATTTCTCTAAGAACCTTTAACATTCTTTACCTCTACGAAGAAAGAATGTTAAATATTCAGTCATGTTGTTAACTTAGAAAAAAAAAAAAAATTGGCCACCTTGTATTTTAACTGCAACTTAGTGTTTGCCCTAGTTCCTGGCTTTGAAAAATCTTGAATTAAAGGCTTGTATAAAGAACAGAAGCTACAGATCAGAAATATCCTCTAACTGAATACCCCCCACTTTGACTGTTGGAGTGGGATTTACAAGTGGAAGCGTCAAGAGAAGGTGTTCAGAAAAGGCTCACAGATACATTACAGACAAAGTTTACCATCCGTCCTTCCTTCCTTCCTTCCTTCCTTCCCTCCCTCCCTCCATCTCTCCTTCCCTCCCTCCTTCTGTCCCTCCCTTAATAATCTGAGAAAAGTAAAATACAAAAACTAGTAAAAGTAGACCTTGGATGGAAGTAATGCATTTGATGTCTCACTTTTCTTAACTTCAGTTGTTTTCATGTATGTGTCCTCATTTGTTTATGGGAGGAACATGACTTTTACTCTCATTCATTCAACTAACTTGTAAGGTGCCTTATTTTCTACTCCAGAGAGGATTCCTTTTTTTTTTTTTTCTTTTTTTTTTAACCTTTAGATTGCTTAAAATTGTAGGCTAGAACCAAGATGGAGAAACATGTTAGTCACATCTTTCAAAGAATGAGAAATTAGAAATCTACTGTCTTTGTGTCCATGCAGTTAATACTTTCTTATCTCTTGAAGCATTTATTAGCCATTACAAGTGACTTTAACAATAAGTATCATGCAGGACACAAATTTTTGTTGAGTCTCCCCAGGTTATATTATTAAAAGTAAATATGGGAACCAAGGATAGATCTGTCAGCTGCTGTGGGAAAAAAGAGAGAGGAAAAAAAAGTGTTATACGGAATTCAGGGGAAGGAATGTTAATGAGGCATTTTGATGTTTTGGAGCTACAGACTTTCAACTATAGTCATTCAATTTCTCTTTCTTCTCTTCCCTGGTGGCTTCTGGCATTGCTTAACATAGGGATACCCAACTGGCTCTGCACTCATCTCTGTGGTACAGTTAATGTTGCTTCTGCCTGCACACCTTCTCTGTCTCAAAATCACTAGGGAGAAAGAATGCTAAAGCTATTATTTCTATGTCATTTAATACAACAGTCATCTTCACAGAATTTATTTTGCAAGCAATTATTGTCACTATACCTCGTTAGGTTCCAATCAGCTTCAATACCCACTTTGCAAAATGTTATGTTACCTTTCATTGTGACAAATCTAGATTAATCCCAAGAAATATGCTGTTGGAATAGGCCCTGATGTAGTGTGAAATAAACAGTAAGATTCACCAGTCTCATTTCATATTCAAGATCTTTTCTTCTTCTCTGTGTGTTTGTGTAAATGATACAACAGTTCACGAGACAGCTGTAGATTTGAGCATAGGAGCAGCAAAAGAGGCCTCTGAGAACCATAAACAGAAGCAGTAGTGCAATTTAATATTGGGCAGTGGGATATTTATTTTTGTTCAGCCTGCTGTTGGAACACATATATTAAAATCTGACTATACATGAAAACATAACTGTGAGACACAATCTTTGCAGAGCAAGAGAAACAGTAAAACTCTTCCTTCTCCCTTTCTGCTTGTTCTATGAGACCAAGGCTGAGAATTTTTGGTGGATCAAGAGACAAGTTGTATGTTTTCTTCCTCACATATGTTCTCAGGGGACCTCCTTTACAAGTCTGAGCAGGAAATGGCACTTGCACAGCAGGGCATCATCTGTTAATCCAGTATTCTAGATGTTGCACGTTATTCATTCTTCCAATATAAACTGAAACGCCTGTAGTTCTCTCCTAACGCTTCTTAGGTAGGGTATATGTTACATTCTATTCTGTGGTTTCAAAATTCAGACTTTGACTCCTATTACTTTGCTGTTTATCAATTAGATTTTTTTTTTTTTTTTTTTTACCATGGGAATATTGAATAATTATTTTTTCCTCTGCTTGTTTGCACATCTGGGTAATCACCATAGCAACTGATGTATGCCAGGTGTCTGCTCCAAAAGAGCTCTATCCTCCCAGTCTTTCTCACTAAATTCATTACACTAATTGCCAAGAAGATATTAAATCAAACCCAGGAGTGAATAAAAGATTGCGAAGGTATACTCCTCATTACAAACACTGTAAGCAATTTCTAGATAATATAAAATAGATATCAAATATAGAAGTCACTTCATTGCAATTTTAACTGAGAAGAGGCCAAACTTGTACTTCAGAAAAAGTTCTACTGCTCTTAATTGTCTAATATCTCTCTCTCAATGCAGTGTTATATTTTTATTTTATGTATTAATCTTCTATACTAACATGAAGATTGTACAGTTAAGAATTCAGATGTCAGAAAAATAAGGTAAAAGGTTTTAAAACACAATTGACCCTGTGTTTTTGCATATAAATTCTGTGCTTGTATCAACACTGAATTTTAAGCATATAATTATATATTTTCATTATTTTTAGGCCAAACTTCTAAATGCACAGCATTATTTTTGTCTTATATGTCTATATGTACAAATTAATTCTATACAGTATTAAAACTTTTGGGTTTATTCTATTCTTTATCTATTCTCTCTTTATTAATGTGCCAATAATTTTATTTTCAACTAGCATCAATTTGCCATAAATGTAATTCAAACAGTTCAACAAGAGCTCATGATTTTTTTGCCCACTTTCTTATTGGCCAATATTAAGCTCTTGAGAAAGTTTCTCTTGCTAACATGCCTTTTTTTCCCCTCAAACACAGTGTTTCATTCTTGAGACGCTAATCACAATAATTTTATGAAAAGACAAGATGGTCTGTTGAAGGTAATAATCATATAGCAAATTAACATGAGTTGTTTCTTCATGTGAGGAGTATAGCTTCATATTTTTAATATTCTTGTTTTGTTGTTGCTATGTTTAATAATAATTTCCTATTATAAATTACAGAAAAAATAATTTATAATGAGATTATGCATTCTGATATTTTAAGATTGCATCTAAATCCTGGAACAGGCACGTACCACAGTCCACCCTGGTCACTGTGGACATTCAGTCATTCAGATCAGGCAGCTGACAGGAACAGGCTGTGTGTTCACTGGTATAATTTCTGAGGTAGCTGGAGGATGATGTAAAGCTTAGTGTTGACTCTCTAGAAACAGGACACAATTTGAGAATCTCCTGGATTCTGGAACTAGGATGCTCTGAAATGACACATGATTCATGATAATAACATGACATTGATAAATAATGGATGATTAATGAGATGAACAAAAAAATTACATTTCTACAGGCCCCTTACCTCAGTGAATCTATTTTATTCAGCAAATAGGTTGATACAAATAATGGATATTGTAGTACCTTTAAATCTTCCAAATTTTGAACCTTTAGTGTCACGGTTACAAATGTTGAAAATGTTTTCCACTGTGGAGCTGAATTTCCTGAATATGTATTCTTAAAACCTAAAGAAAAGACATTTATTGTGCCAAATAATTTTTCACTGAAAATTTCAAAAAGTGATGTACACTAGACTCAACTTTAAATTTACCCCTTAGATCCGTACTAAGCAAAATTTAAGTTTTCGGAACTTTTCCACATGAACTAATTGCCAAGTCATAGATATTTCAATTCAGGTGAACGTCATGAAAGCTTAAATGTTAGAAATTCAGGTTAGTATTGAAAAGCATCATGATGCATTAACAAGAGCAGATCTTGTAAAGGCTCCTATAGCTAAACAAATGTTCAGGATACAGGACAGTAGAAAGAAAACAGCACCAATTACACTGTAAAATGAGGCTGATAATGATTTTTCATTAACATAAAAGTAACATCTTTGTCCACTTATGACAGATAGAGAATATACTTTT
>VXAY01000768.1:506108-558746 GCA_013399855.1 Oxyruncus cristatus | reverse complement strand
TTTTTTTTTTTTTTTTACAATCCAGTATTCAAGAATGTTTCACATACCATTGGGAAAATCTTTACTTAACATTTAAAATTATTCCTATATACATATTCTGCACAAATGGTAAGCCTTTTTAGCTTTTTGCCATGCTATTTCTAAGACTGAAGTACAATTAACTTCCTTAAACATGTATGAAGATAATAAATGCATAATTATTAAACTGTATTCTTTTTAAGTAGATATTGGTTCACCAACAAGAACTTACTTTATACTAGTCTTACTTTATTGTAGGAATAAGTAATCACATTTCAGGTCTGAAGCTATTAATTAAATTTGGTTTTATTAAATCGTTTCTGAGTACTTTTTGATATGTTTAGTTGATTAAATTCTCTCTGTCTCTTATCTCTATATTTATATCTCTATACCTCTACTTCTTTCTCTCTCTCGCTCTTTCCCTTTTTCTTTTCCTCTCAAATCCTTTGCAGTGAACTAGCTTTGAGTGCACATATGGAAAGGTGACTTTGCAAAAGAGTAACGCCATTTGATGGGGGATCATAAATGAAATTGAAAGGCTTTTTCTTATGATCCCATGCTCCTTAAATAAAAATTAATGTAACATGTTACCCTAGATTTATAAACTGCAAACAGCAGCAGCAGCAAACTGCTGCTATTACCCTCAGTATATACTCTAGAAAATTAAAATTTCATTTTCAGTCATGTGATATGCTTTGAATTAGTTTATTTAAATGGTGTTTATGTTTTCCTTTGGTTTGTAAAAAAAATATTTTATTTTCCAAGGGGTCATTTAATTCTATCATCTGCATCCCATAACTTATCCTTGTTTCCTAGCTTCAGAATACTTTGTAAAGATTGAATATTCTCTCTGATAATTTCAAGATTGTCATTTAAGAGAGATATACAATTTTGTCCCAAATACACTTCTACAACATCTTGCCTTTGTATCACTGTAAGAGGTTTGTATGACAACATGAGCATGGAGGCTATTTCCCCTACTAAAGGAACCATACGCCAAATTTTTTTTTCAAGACATGGTCAGAAAACCACCAATCATGTCATGGATAAACAAATGTATTTCACAGCAAATGAACCAATTTTAATTTCTTATTTTTTGACGTAGTACGTTACTCATGTTTTTGAGGATAAAGTTTACTCCACATTTACTGCAACATACAAGTGTCCATATGGGTAAAATATCACAGTAGCTGTAGTATTCCATCCTGATTTCCATCCTTATTTCCATTTCCATACAGAAATAACTCCAGCAATCTCAAAAGTAAGTCCATTATAGTAGAATTATTAATGAATTTCCTAATAATATTTCTATGAGTTAAGGATGCTCTTACAAGAGAGTGCCTGAGGTACACAGGACTGTGATCTAAGGTTAATCAAGTAACTTTTGGTTTTGAAAATTAAACCCAAGCATTTTTTCATGTTAGCAGTTTTTTTTACCTTTCACTTGGTTTCTGACAGTACTACAGGATCTTTGAGGTCACTAAAGCATCTATTTTTGAAAACTGGAACCATGTGTCTGTCTATTTTTTTTAACCTTTTTAAATTAGTGCATCAAATGAAAATTTGCTGTCATTTAGTCTAATGATACTAAGGTAGATTTTGGAGAATATTTTTGGTAGTCAAAAAGGTTAAGATTTCCTTCATTCCACTGCCTCCTATGAACACCAGATAGAGTGTTTATCTCACTTCAGTGAAATAAGAACTTGGTCGCAACATAAGTTAGTTTAAGTTAAGGGGAATGCATGATCATAGCTCTTGGTTTTGGCAGCAGTTCTGCCAACAGGGAAGTAAACTGAATTCGATAATCCATAAAGTAAATAAAATTTGTAATTTATTTTAATTGTCTGAAAGAAAATTGTGGAAGGAAGATATGTAGGGGATGGGTGGAGAAAATACCACCCAGAAGTTCATTGAAACACTCTAAGGATGAAAATATGCTCTATTTATCACAATCATTGTGCCAGACATGGCTCTAGAAAACAGCAATTCAATGAATTAGTGGGTTTGGTCCAGAAATTTGAGAACTCTTATAATAAGCAAAGCCCTAAATCCATGTCACTACCACACAGTAGCAGCTGGAAAGTAAATAATGCCTCAGAAGTGCCCTTAATTGTATGTATATTGCAGTTCAGTGTTAGGCCTCTGTCTAGGGAGGAATGGGAGATTGTGAAAGGGAATGAATTAATCATTGACCGTGATTTTTGGTCTTTTGCAGAGAAACAATCACTGACCTAAAACATCGTCTATAATTCATCATTTTCAAGTCTCATTTGTTATTGCTGTGTTATTTACTGGTGTTCACCATTCAGCTTCAAAATGGTTAATGGAAAACAGAGTGAAAGATTGAAGATTTTGATAACAGAACTTCCCTAGAATTTAAATTCTCAAGGATAGAGGCAGCTCAGATCTGTCATGTGCTTACATCGGTAGTGTTGCTACACTTGATTGCAATGTCAACAAAGCTTTAACTTGGCCTTTGCCCAGGATCTGTAATGAAAGAAGACTGCTCTTTCTTTTGGTATTAGCACTAAAGCTGGGCAGTATTGCCCCTTATGCACAACGTAGGCCATGCATAAAGTAACCTAATGCACTATACATTTTCTAGATGTAATTTAAAGCATAAGGAAGTGTTCCATAAAATTTTAATGAAATTCTAAGCATTAAGCAGACTCAAAATAGACCTCAAAATTCAACCTAGTTGTTTTCTTCGAGTGCACAAATGGAAAGAAGAAATTCTTTACTTTTTAGATTTCATTCTTTATCTCCTTGAGTAAATGATGGACTCCTGTACAGAATCTGTTATGAGACTGCAAAATTAATTATAACCTTTCTGAAGCAAAATATGAATATCCCTAGAAGCTGCTATTGTGTAAAATGTATCATGTATTGTCTAACAAATAGCCTTGAGGAGCTTCATAATTACTGACAGGGATATTAGAGCTGACAGATTTCAGGTGTATGCTGCAGAATAAAAAGGAAACATTGTAAGTTTGATTAACAATTTCTCATTTATATTTACACATTTGACAAATCCAGCAACTACTGTCTTACAAGAAAGATCTGTGTTTACCACCTTTCAAATGAAGATGGATGGTTCAAACCAGTTTGTTTTCTTTACTAATAGAAGAGTACCTGACACCCTGCAGAGAGAGACTTGTAAGTCTTACAAAGCTATTACTTAAGAGGTTTCCAATGAATTTATTGACATACATTTCTAAATAATAGTTGTGATAATGTTAAGGTGAAAAACCTAGCATTTTAGTTATAATTTTTATGTCAATGAGCATAAAACAGTTATTCTATTTCACATGATTTTCTGGAATTTCACCTGAAGTAAATCATTACATATGCAAAGCATATCAGGTTGAGCTATTTAATTTCTTATGTGACTGTTACAACACTACTGCTGCTTGCTGCTTGATAAAACAAACCCCCCAACATATTTATCTTCAATATTTCTTTTTTACATTGTTGCCAGATTAACTTGTCAGATGAACTGTAGCTTCTTTGCACTGAATACTACATTGACCACTGAAGTAGTACTTATTTCAGCCAGTTTTCAAAACATTTTATTTTATGATTTTTACTGTCAGCAATAATCATGTTTCCCCCACACACACACTGTTTAGAGAGATATCCGAGAGACTGAAAGTCTCTTATTCTAAACCAGTTATTTCCTTAATATTCCACAGGTGCTGGTCAAATATACCTTCTGTGATTCCTGCATGACTGCATTCTTTGTCCTTTACCAACATTTGACATTTCAGTGAAAAATAACCAAAAACTGCCTGCACTAGCTGCAAGACTAGTTGGCTGTATTGATGCCTTAGAGTTTTTGATTTTTTATTTTTTTGTAGATTTTAGAAGTAGTTGTACAGTGAATGTAGATTTTAACATAGCTTTATTGCATCCCTTACCCTGTAGCATAATTTTTACACATACCCAACCCTATTACTCCATTCCATATCAATCCCCCTAAATTCAATTAGTGTGTTTAGTCTCCTTTTTGAGGTAGAATCATAGAAAAACACTTTAAAACCTGCACCAGAAGATATAGACGTAGATACAACGACCTTCAAGCGCGGAACTTTGGAAGGGCTCCAAGGACTGCGTGTGCTGCGAAGAAGATGAAGATGAGGAAGAGGGAGTCCCAAACTCCCCCAAACTCAATTCCCAAAGGGGTGTGCCTTGGGGCAGAATGGGGAAGAACTGGGAGGTGGACGAACGGGGATTGGATGGAAATCATTATAAAATTGTAACACCCGATTCGAAAGGCGCACATGGTTTATATTTCTCTAGGCCTAAAGACTCATTAAAGGACCAACTTATCTCCTATACTAAATTGGCCTGGAATCTTTTTTCTCTACAGCCTTCTAGGCAACAGTATGTTTCTGTAAGGCACTTAGATATTTTTGTTCAGTTTTCAATTACTTCTTCTCGAATCAGTACACCATTTTTTTTCTTATTTAACACATTTTCTTTTTTCTATCCCCTTTCTTTTGTATAGTTTGGTCCTTCTCATTATTTGTGCAAAAGTACCAACTTGTCACATACGAGCATAATACAATTTGTCAAGGTAAAACAAATTTTGAAGGTAGGTAATTGATATTTAGCTTTGTGGTAATCAGATTAATAGAAAAAATGTCAGATCAAAGACACTGATGAATTAAAGTTTCCCATGAATCAGAAATCCCAGCCCCTGATCACTTGAAATCAGTATTCCTTGAATTGTTTGTAACACACTATGTTACATGGTGTCCTTCCACCATGAAGAAATCTGAATATGAGACTGAAGAGCGTGAACAGAATCTAAACTAGTAAAGAACTGACATTTTTCCATAAGTATCTCCTGAAATTTTCAAGTACTTTTAAAGGATAATGTGATTAGTTGAATGCAACATGAATTTTTGTTTCCTTTAGTACAATAACATTAATTAAGTGTCCCGAAAATTAGTTTCACCTTGTAGCAGAATATTTTGTTGCACAAGTGTTCTTGCCTTTAAGTATAAATGCACCTATGCTGTATGACAAAGTTATTATTAGTTATGTTTATCTTAACAGAAGAACAGACAGAAAAAGAAGCCATTTGACACATCACCACGGCCTTTTCTTACTGCATTATTTGCATTAATGTAAATTGCAAGCATATTTCAGGTGCTAAAATTAGGGCAGTCAAACTACAATGGTGAATTATAGAAACTGAAAAAACAAAAATTCCTAATTCAGCTATAAAAAGACCTGGGGCAGCCCCATCTATAGAGCTTTCAGGACCTGGATGATCAGGGAAATTAGACTATGCAGAAATAGTTCTGCTACAGTATTGCTAAACATATACAGAAGCATTGACTGTAGATGTCAGTCACAGAAACTGTGTCAAAGACACTTTCAAATGGAAGCCTAATTTTCCTTTTCAAAATGTGAAGAAATGAACTAAACAAGTCCTGTCAAAATGTTGAGAATTATACTATTTTCCACCTTCTCCTAAATTGCTGTGAGCTCAGATTGTACATTAATAAAACACAGAATCACATTCTCCAAGCATTTCCCTGTTTTTTGAGGAAAACAGAAACTTCACAGCATGTCAGAAGAGCAAGCAGAGCTCTTTAATACAGTACTATTTCATCCTTCTCTCACAATGTTAGGTCCAAATTCTGCAGGGACATGCACAGGTTTAGCTTATGCACTGTAAGATATTTCTCTGACTTGACAGGAAACTGAATTCCCATTACATTAAAAAAGGCCTTCTCTTTCTGAGGTTCAGCTTGCCAATCTGTCAGCTACCCATACTAAGTTTTCTGATCAAGAACTCATGAGCAAAAATAAGTTTTCTTCACAGTGTCCAGGAAAACTTTGGTGCAGAATTTAAAGCTTCTGGATACACAAACCAGTCTGATTCAACCAATTGTACCAGTGATGAACTTAAACGTTCTCCAAACATCCTCTCTTAAAAGAATAAAAAGTAATCAAACTCATTATTTTCACAAAACAGCATTTTGACACCTACTTGTATGTTCAATGAAGCAAAGGTTTTGATTATCAGCTTCAGATAAACCAACATTCCTCAGACTTATAAATAATATTCCACTATTGCCAAACTCTGCAAAACCAATCAGCCTGATGAACAAATGAATCCTGGTCTGCTTTAAGTACAGGCCTATGAAAAAGTTGATGATGAATGGCAGTGCCACAAAGACCTTTTGAACAAAAATTAGGGGCAAATATATCTGTCACATCAGATGAAAACCTTACATGAAGTGTGAGAACAGCGGACTCTACAACACAGTGATTTTTAACCTAAACTCATCATGCCTTTTGCAGGGTGTTTGGCCTAGATTATCTTTGAAGGTCCCTTCCAACACAAACCATTCTATGAATCTGTGATACTACGATTCTGTGTTTCTACTAAATAAAATGAAGAAAAGGGAAGCATTTATTAACCATTAATTACAAAAAATTAATTTGTTTAAGAAATAAAATAATAACAGAATTACTCCCAAGACTCCTAAGCCCCATACATGCCTGCTGTGAAACAAACCTATTTATATGTAATACAAAAAAAAAAGAAAACAATTCTTCTATGTTTGAAAAAATGTCTTTGTTCTGTTAAGGTTAGTGCTCTGCACAGGATGTGCAGAAGAATGAACTGCTTTCTCTGCTGTCAACTTTATTGTAAAACAGAGTTCACAGAAAAAAAAAAAGAATCATTTGAGGTTCTTCCCAAAACTTTCACCCATACCAAAGGGGTCTCAGAAAGTAACATGTGTGAGCAGCTCAGTGTGTCAGGACAGCATGGAGAGTGTCAGAACAAGTGAGCAAACAGTCAAGGAGAGATCAGACTTCAGATATGACATTTGGAAGAAAGATATATCAAAAAACTCACCCTAAACCCCAAGAAAACCACACACAACCTTGATAGTAGTTAGGATTTTTTTCACTTGAGTTTTCTGTTTCTGTTCACCTTTTTCACTGATAAGTACCATTCTCAGTTCTAGAGCGGCACCAAATGTGACCAATAATGTGTTCTACAATTATTATTTCCACCTTGTAATTTAAAGCATTGATCAGCACAGTTTATTGTTGCTGATAACTCAAGCAACAATCTAATCCCATTCCTGTTACTGAGCTAGCTACATAAGTACAGTCATTGCTCTCATTTAAAAAGAAAATGCCCAGCTATTAAGCAGTTACATCCTTCAGAGGAGAGCATTTTCACAACCTTTTCTATCCCCTTTTTATTTGATGTCTCAGCCTCCTTTTATTCTGCCTTACAATTTTCTTTTTTTTTTTTCCTCCCCCCAAAAATTGTTGGTTTTCATTCTTATACATGGACGTGGAGCTAAGTGGAATACATCTTACCTTTGCATAGGCTTTTGCTGTCACATTTCATGGGTAAGGGAAGAGCTGTGTCTCTCAGAGCACTTTTTTCTTGTACACCCAAGCTGGAGAACAAATCAGCAAGAAAAGAGAAGCTACTGAGTTGTGATTCCTGTACCTCCAACTGCATGCTAGCTGTTGCAACAGAACTGCAAGTGGAGGGGGAATTGCCTGTATGGCTATCTCAAGTCACTTGGTTTTGTTCATATCACCAAACCACAAGAAAAACGTGCTAAGTCAGAACAGACCCTCAGTGAAGGTTTGATGCAGTGCCACCATGTGGGTCTGTAACTTGGTTTATTTCTTGGTTCTCTCAGTATTTCATTTTGGCTGCTGGTTGCACAGCACTTCACACATCACTTCTGGTTTTCATCATCCCATCCTGTCCCTGGTGGACTCCTGGGCCCAATACAGGAAGGCACAGCAGAGACCCAGTTCCAGGGAGGGAGCCGTGAAGTTCTGCACCTCTTGGGTCTGGAAGCAAAGGTCACAGTGGTGTGTGGCAGTGCCATCTCTCTCCTAATTTGAGAACCCCTTTTTATTTTTTGTAATGTTACCTGTTTTCTTTGTCCAGATCCCTCAGGTACATATATATGTAAAAATAATTTTTACATTCTTATTTGGTCTGCTCTTGATAGGGGAGAATTGTTTAAACTGAAACTTTCAAAGTTTAAATCTCTAATAGAAAATCTCTATTCACTTTTGACTCTGCCCCTCAGAATAAATTTACTATTTTGTCTCATGTTTACATGCATCTTTTTAAAAGCTATTTTATTATTATGTTCCATTTTTCTCCTTGGCTACTCTTATTTTATGTTTGAGATGCTTTTTACATACTTATGAGAAAAATATACTGGTATTAATTTTTTAACTTTTTTTTTCTTTTTTTTTCTTTTCTTAAATGTTACCTGGCTAAATAATTCTTTCACAGACCAGTCCTGTCTTGGTTAACACTTTTGAGATAGCACAAAGTACTGAAAGCAAATTCATAGCAGAGTCTGGTTAAGACATTGATTTAATTGCCTTAGGAAACAACATCATGAAGGAAAGGATCTTTCCTCAAAGTAAAATTGTTGCTGAGACTTTAACCTCTCTAAAGTTCCAAATCCTAGGTCAGCAGAGGTAAAGGAGTTGACTAAAGAAAAATGTATAGTCACAGTGCTTTGTAGGCTCAGCCACATCTGCATTTCATTGCAGGTGGTCACTGATGTCAGTGTACATTGGAATAAACCTTAAACTATCACAGGGGATGCAATGAGTCACCACGTAAAAACCATTACTGGGATTAAGACAGTGCTATGGTGAAATTTGAACCATAACCACAGAACAAACTTGTATGCTATTATAGTTAAGTAGGGGTGGGGAAGAATTCTCAAGTATTATTAAAATGATTATGTATTAATACGAGATGAACTGATGAACTGAATAGTTGATTTGTTTGATTGTACTTTCTTCACATTTCTCTAAAAATGAAGTAGATTGAGTATAATTAATTCTGCAGCACATTGATGTCTTCTTTTGTATCCAGTCATCATGATGGTGAGGAATAGCATGTATTCTGGAAGGTGTGAAACAAAGACTTGAAGGGTAAAGTTGGTGTTTGTTTGAAATGAGGCTGTGATCATTAAGTTACAGAAAATGGTAGATAGTAGCACATCGTAAGTAAGAATAAAAGTTTGCAAGGGATTCTTTGTAACTTAGTGAGACACTGAGTTAACTGAAACTAAGCCAAGAGTAAGAATCTGTTCTGCATGGTTGCAATAGAAAAAATATGTACAAAATCTCCTTATTTGTTCTGACCTAACTATTTAGAGGTTTCTAAAAAGCTAATCAGTCTTTCATGTAAGCAAAAGCTTTATGATAAGGCAAAGGCTGAGTCAGCTCTAGCTCAATGATCCGGTAAGGGACTGTTACAAATTACAAAACTGTAATTAAACATACCCAAAGGTAGCAAATGCTCTCTAGAAAGAAAATAAGCATTTTAAATATTTTGCAGTTTTCTGTCTCCTAGTTATTCCCCACCCAGCTTGTTCATGTGAGATTCAGTTTCCCTAGGTGATTCCTCAAGTCGTTGTGGAATCTATAGGAAATACATTCATTTGAACAGACTATGCAGGCACTAAGTAACCACACTGTTGTGTTGGTGTAATCCAGGAACAAAAGATTACACCAAAAAAGCATAAGAGTAAACCCCACTAATTTCTAGTTATAGGAACAAATGGGCTTAGACAGAGTCATATATTTGGTTGCTGCAAGTTCTAAGCACCATTTCAGCCATGATTACGGTAATCCATCTTGACCCCTAAAGGGCATTTTTCAGTGAAATGGTGAATGTGTAAACTGAAGTTTCAGTGTTCAAGAACAAACAAAAATATGGACCAGAAAAATGGAAGTTACATAGAAAATAGATAAAAATATGTCTTCTACAGTTTTACTTCCCTTTTGTATCCTCAGCATCAGATCTGGAAGACAAGCCGAATCTGATGGTGTATTTGTACTTTGTGTTTTTGTTGCTAAACGTGATAAAAGTGACCGAGTATATGTTTTTATTTTTTTGTTTGTTTCTTATCTTCAAAGGACTTTTTCCACATTGTGATAACAAACAATCAAACATAAGGAGAAAGGTAGATTAAGAAATAGTAGTATAATGGTATATGTTTTAACCGATCCCATCCAATATTTCTTTATTCATATTTCAGATCAAAGATATGCTTTAAGGATCCTGTCTTAAACGCTATTCTTCTTAAAGGTGTCTGTGAAACTTAAAGTGAAATGAACATCTAATTCTACCATTTCTCTTGCTGTATCTAGCCATCAGGTTGCTCAAGATTTTAGCAGATGTTTCTGCTTTTGTTTACAAGACAACTTGCACAGTTTTTCTCTCCCTCCTTTTCGTTCTCTGAGGAGCAAATGCATTCACAAACAAATTCTCTGCTATACTTTGGAAATCAATTTTGCATGTTTCACCCATGTTTCCAGCACAGTTATACAGTGAACTTTGTACTCTTAGTACACTATTTATGAAAATATATAAATAATTTTAAAAAATGTGAGGTTTGGAATGGTGTGACCAATAAGAGGACCCACTTTCTGTGATATTAATTGCAAGATAAGTCTTTGTAAAAGCTGTTACATGTTGTATCCTATTTTCTGTTATCCAGAGTAGAATAAAGCTGGCTTCTGGAACCATAGAAGTAACTTTTTAAGCTGTATTAGAAGTAGTACACACCAGTAAAACAGATTGGAATGAAGAATAAAAGATATATAAGTTGTGATCTGAACCTCCTTGGATGATATAAACGTTTCTGTAGTTAACTTAAGGACCAAACGTTTATTGTAACTGGAGGCAACAACAATGCCATCAGTACCAAATATTGAGGTAGCAACCAAAAATGATCCTCTGAGTTGACATTGTTAATTTAAAAAGCTGATGGTGAAAAAAAGTCCTTTATATCTGTTGAACACCATGTATAGATGTTCAGATAAAATATTTTCAAAAGACATTTGTAGGAAAATTACCAGATGATAATGGCTACAGTATTTTCATTAAAACCGTTATTTGCTCAGTAGGTTTTCCAGAAGATTTTGCAACTAAGTTCCCAATTAAATTAGCAAGAGTTAAATATATACATTTTTTTACTTTCTGGTAATTCCAGTACTTATCTTTCTCAACTGTTAAATACTTAAATCTATTTAAAATCTTGTTCTTGATGTTATCCAACAAAGCACGGTTCTTTCACAGATACTAAAATGTAAAACACATGAATTTGGATGCAGTTCTGTTTGAGGTAGATAAGTCTGTTTACAAAAAATGGTCAGACTGGTGATAAAAATTTCTTGTCTGGTCTGCCGTAAGTACCAGCAGTGCTGATATCTCAAGGGTACAACTACCTGACTGAAGGAGAAATAGGGATCTGAAACACTCAAAAACTAGTCTAACTAAGTAAATCTAATGCAGAATTAAGTTGAACTCTCAGTAAATATTAAAAATATTAATATAATAAAAATATTAAAATAATCTAAAATAATCTTCTATAATTTGTAGACACAAACCAGATAAAGCTTTGAGAAGGCTGGGTGATTGCTGAGGATTCCAATGTGCATACACAGCATGTTTTCTGTCTCCTGTTGGGGAACAAAGGTGGTGAGGCAACCCAGTGTTCCCTATCTGGAACGTCTGTAGCAGGAACCAGGACTGGAATGAGGACCTTCTACTGCTCTGCGAAATCTTGTTGGAAAGAATGAAACATACTTTTGTTTGTTTGGTTGGTTGGTTGGTTTTTGTTTTTGTTTTTCTGAACATGTATGATTTTTCATTCTGGTGAGGAATTTTGAATTTCTTCCTAAATATACCCATCTGGGAGATAGTTGGATAACTTACATGAACGATTCCTTTTAACTATACTCAGGAGTCAATGAAAGGCTATGAGAAGTTTAAACCATTGCTTCTATTGTTACCAGTAACAATACCACAAGAAGAATTCTCTATAATTATTAATTACGTGTGCAGCCATTGTAGTTACTGTATTTTTTTCATCATTTTGCTATATCCACAGTGTAAATCAAAACCACTGCAGCTTATGATATTCAAACTGAGGGATTCTTCTCACACCATATTAATCATATAGGCTTTACACCTGACATTTTATACTCATTCCAGGGAAAAATAGTTAATCTGCAAAACAGTTTAAATCTTTGTCAGTTAAAAATAGACCCAGCATGTACTCTTATTAGTATTCAGTGTTTAGCTACCAAATTTTAAATTACTCAGTATTTCTGCTTTCCTTATTTGGCCAAATCTTTTTTGCTTTCGTGATCTCTTTCTGAATGTTTTGTAAAATGTTTTATATCCTCTTTATATTCTCAGTGGTATCACTGAAAAATCATAGTTTTAATTTTCTCTACTAAATCCTTCACCAGTTCTTACAATGCATTTGAGATCCTGAGATGTGATATTGATTAAAAAATATTATTTTATTAATTTCTTTTAGATTTGGCTAATGTGTTATTTTTCACCTAGAAATTGGTACTAACCAATCACTTTCCACAGGTGATTAAAAGTGAAAGTAAAGAGAATAATGTATTGTCTATCTGCTTAGTAACAGATTAATCAACAGAATGTAAAAGTAACATTTTAAATGTTGTGGTTATTTTTTTTTAATATATTCTAATCCCTGTTAGTCATGATGAGCACAGAAGGACGTTTGGATTGGCAGGAGTAAAGTTATACTATGCCAGACGCTGTACAAACTCAGACTAAGAGACAGCCCTTGCTTTAAAAGCTTCCATTTCTTACCTGGTTTTGTTTGAGGTTTCTCTTGATCAATTGAAAAGCAGTTTTAAAGGAATGTATAAGGATTATTGGCAGACATCCAAAGGTATGTGTTAGTGATGAATGCATATAAACCTGGCATGGTTGCAGCATTAAATATGTTTGTAAAATGTTATGTTTGGTTCTCAAATAAAGAGGAGGAACAAGACCTGAAGAAAAGGACAAGAGTTTGGTAATGGTTTGCAGACAACTGGTAGAAACTGAGATCAGTATAAAACAGACCCAGGAGGGAGATGTAGTTTATGAAGTAAGAAGAATAATGATTCAGATAATTAGGAGAATTATATTTGTTCCTCTTTCTCTAAAGAGGCAGATGCCAAGTGTTAGAAGTTGAATATTGAAATTGGTGTCCCTGTGGTATGATCCAGTACAAAGGAACCTCAGTTGTAATATCATGAAACAATGTTCTTAAGAATATAAACATTCTTATGTTTCTTATTCAATACTTTGCTAGGCTTTAACCACAGCTAGAGGAAGACTACTGGGTCCCAACTGGGTCAGGCTTTGTTTAATTCTTTGAAAAGCTAAATCAGAATGCATATGGCTTTTTTTTTTCCCCTTGAAATAAATCTTCCTTTTACCAGAAATTATGTCACTTACAGTTTTTCTTACAAACCAAAATGTTTTAAAATCTAGAATTTCATCCTGAATGGAAATTCAATATTTTAATTACTATTTTTCAGTTCATAATGTGTACAGTTTAACTGTCTGAGAAAGGGATTTTAAAATCATTAAAACACAGTCAGTAATAAAGGCCTGCTATTTTTTTCCTTATTGTTTGATAAGACCAGTTACCTTAGAGATAGAATACTTCTTTACTTCTAGTAGAAAGCTTACCATACTGAGGAAAAAGGAAATATTAAGTTAATTAGGTGTTCAGGGATATATAGACACAAGTAAATATTCTATATCTTGACAACAGAGGTTGAAGTATTAAGTCTTTCATAAGTAACTATCTTTTTGTATTAATGTATTATTTTCAACCAGAGAACTTGAACAGAAGCCATTTATTTTATATATGTTCATATGTCTGTATATACAGAGTATCTGTGTAATGTGTCTTTCTTCCCAAGGGTAGTTATCTGTCTTGAATTAGATATATATGTGCACATATGCAGATTCTATTAATGTATATGCATAGTACATTTACCATGCTCTGATTAGCAGCAGGAACCATCTTCAGTTTCAAAGTGCCGTAATTAAACTCTGGCCTGAGTTCTATTCCAAAGTCTGGGAAAACTAGACTAAACTGATTGCTCAGTGACCCTTACCATCTCCCTCAAACTGTGAATCAAGTCCCTGTTGTTGAGGGAGAAATGAAAAGAGGGAAGGAGAAATGTAGACTATAATAGTATCTGTTTTCCCAATTGACATGAATTTAATGTATTTTTTTTATTTTTTTGTGTATTTTATTGTGAAGAAACTGTCGAGTAGATGGAATGTGTCTTTGTTTTGCTGCAGTGTTTGACTCCCTTACTGCTGGTGACAATCCTGAGCACCTACTACTACCCCTGTCCTCTGTGCAGGAGCCAGACATCAGCCAGTCCCCCACTGACCTCCCGATTCCTTCTTGCTGGTCAGAAGCAGGGCACTTTCAGTGATCTTTCTCCTTTTCAAAGGATATCACAGAATACTACACCACACAGAGTCTGATATCCACAGATTTCACAAGTGGCATTTTCTTTATCTGGAATGTAAGCGTCCTAAATTGGCAGGCTGACCCATTTCATTAGGATGAAGGCTTGCCCCAAAGTCTCTTTCACTCGAAAACCTTTCTTTGTACTAATGAGAAGAGTTTCAGGTTTCCTTCTACAGTTTTCCAGGATGACCTACTGTTGTCTCTTAAATCTTAGGCCACCTGGTTTATATATATTCATCTTTGTAATGTTGGTATGAGGAAATTAAACACTTGGAAGCGTAAGACCTAAAAGTATGGCATAGAAAGCAACTGGGTATTCCACCTGAGAAATTTTTTTTTTTTTCTCAGTTTGTCTCTGCAGACGTCTATCTAAATGCATGTGTACCTATTCCAAGGATTTTACTATGTTCTTCACATCTGCTAGCATATACTATGATCCCAAGATTAGGTAATTACTGAATCTTATAACCTGAAATAGTTGAGATTGCTGCAACTCCCTCACCGTGAAGCAAGAATTCACAATAGGCATGCATTCAAACACAAGCATATACTGCAAATACATGTATATGTGCATCTGGACACATAGATCAGATGTGTATTTTATATATATATGTACACACATATGTATATAAGTGCCCCAGATACACTCAGCATTCATACTAGCTCAAATGGCTCCAGGGGTCTCATCCCCTTCCACCCAATGAATGATTATGAGAAAGGTTCAGTAGTGGGAAAGACATATGCACATGCACACCTGCATGTACCTGCACATGCATAATGTGTATCCCTCCAGCAGCTGGGCTCAGACATTCAACCTGCCCACAGGCTTCCCCAAATCTTCCTAGTGCAAGCATCTGCACAAATGAACCACTGAGGCCACAGCCCCACTTCAGCTCCTGGTACAGAACTTTTACATTTTCACATTCACACTCATTCCAGTTGCTGACACTCAGGCTCCCATAAACACACATGAGTTGGAAACGGAACTTAATAAGAGGGCATGGAAGACTGCTGACAACATGGTATGGCCAGATGTGTACTGATAAGCCACCTGTTTGCCTGGGATCAGTTCCTTTTATCCTCTTGTTTCTTTATTTTTTCCATCGTTGTTCCTCCCCAGTCCACCTTGTCCCCTCCTGTTTTCCACCTTTGGAAATGTCCTGTGCAAACCCAAAAAGCTATTCTACTGCATCCCATAATGTGCCCCATATTTCTGGGTGGTGATCCCCTATGGGTGCTGAAGGAGAAAAAAACTGAGGCTGCACACACTGAGTTTGATTCTGGGACTTTCTGGTGTTCCCCCTTTATTAGGGTTCCTTTGTAAACAGCATCTGGTGTTTGTCTTTTAGTTAACTGAAATTCCCAGGATCATCCTAAACCAGTCCCTTGATCCCACACATTCATCTGGCATCATGTGGTGGCTGTGTTCAGCCACAAGAAAAAAACACATGCTATCATTCAGACTATTCAAAGTGGTGTTTGCTTTGAGAACACAGCACTCTATCAAAAACACCAGTCAAGGCCAAAACACTCCTTTTTGATGCCAATTAACTGAATGCAACTGCTGCTAGCTTAACTTGTTCCCACAATCCCCCCAGTTAGAAAGGTGATCTCCAGAGCTGCCGCATTGGCTCATGGTGGTAGCTTGTCCCGTCTTGATATGGGAGCTGAGACTCATCTGGGACAGCTGTGGGGAATCCTGAATTTCATTTCTCTGAGGGATTATTTGGGTTACCCTGCCTGGTGCTCTGCCTCTCTGCTCCTTTGTGTGCGTGCGTGTGTGTGTGTATGTCTGTATGAGACTTTAAACATATAAACTGATATTCACATCTCCCTCTCTGCTGTTAAATTAAGTCTTTTTTTTGGAAAATATTCAGGCAGCTAACATAGAGGGAGACATTTCAAATGGTCTTAGGTTTACATAAATAAAGCAAGTGAAGGGGGCTTAGAAGGAGGCTAGAAAAAATGTCAAAAGAAAAGTATAGTGTGTCAAGAAATGGCAGAAAAGTGACTTATTCTGTTTGGATAAATAAGTACTATTTTTTATGACAAATTTTGGCAGTGGTTATTATAAAGCAAAAAAGTTTTAGGAGCAACATTTAAAGGAATACTAAAACCAAAGTTGAGTTTGATGTACTTAGAGAGTGTTAGTAGTTTAACAGGATTCACCAAATGATGAAATATTCACCACTAGGCTTAGGGATGTCAGTCTGTTGGTTAAAGGTCAGTTCTGAATAAATAGCTGAAGGAGGCTAATTTGCAGTGATGTGATTAATTCTCCAAGACTATTATGACAATTCACTGCTGTCATTCTATTGGCTATCTCTTAGAGAACAATTTAGGAAATCTCTGATGAAAATGTTACACAGAATTTATGATAGGCTTTCAGACTTTGAGAAGATTTTCTGGAATGCTTTAGAGGAAAATGTGTGGTAGCTTGATCCATGTTTGTTTCTTGCTTTATTTTTCTCTAGTACTGCTGCAGGGCTTCTTGGCTCAGCATTGTATTGTCATTCTTCAACAAGATAGTGAGCTGGCTCCTCTCAACTAAATCTAAAAGGTGTTCAGCTGAGGATTCTATTGTTCTCTTTAAAAACAAGACCTTTTTTTAACTTGTCATTCTGTATCCCTCAAATATTATTTGAACAAATGCTTATGTGATCTCTGTGCAGTTTCCAGTCCACCACATGGAATCTCTTTGGAAGTATAGCGTGGAGCCATAGGTTAGGATGAAAGAGTACATCCATCCTGTTTTGAAACCAAAGATGGAAAAGAGTGAATTACAGCTACAGTGAACTGACTTCAGATGCACAAATATTTACTGGTCTACAGTGAAATAGAGGGAAACTAGAGCATTTACCCATGACTCCAGTCTTCCAAGTAATGGCACTGCCTTTAAGCATTACTAACTATGGCAGTTTCTTCAACCCCCTGTCCTTGGAGGACAATGACAATCTTGTTTTGTCTGTTCCTAGCTTCAGTGTTCCAGAAGTCAACCTTTACAATTCTTTCATCTGCTGTGAGGCAAAGGGTGTCAAGAGCACAGGAGAACAATTCTCTTAGAACTTTACCTTTGATGGTAATCTGAATTTCTGCTTCCCATTTGTTTTTTAATCTGCTGTGACTTCTCCATTTCACACTACTTTGAATTTCAGAGAGAATGGCTATTTGTCTTTTAAATACATCTGTTTTTTCCTTTTGCAGTTTGGTAATTTATTTTCACTGTCAGAGTAAGGCATGGACCACTGCATATGAGTATAAGGCTTTTTGAGCATTTGATTTTGTTGTTGAATTGCTTAGATGGATTCTGACCTGATTCAGACATGTAATATTTTGTTCCATCTAAATTATTTATATATATACATATCCATTTAACTCAGAAGATATTAAAGTCCTTTTAGAACTAGAGCTGGAAAAAAATTTCAAGTAAGTGTGGTTAATCATTTCACATCTATGTCTGATAAAAGATAATACTGGGTTTAGTTCTGTCAGAAATACACAAGAATGACAGATTATTGAAGGTATAAGTGATCAAGTGACGAGCATGTAAAATCAGAAGCAAATGCAACAATAATATTTTTTTTATATTCTTGTCCATATGAGTGAAAAGGGAAAAATGTTTCTTTTTAATCCAAACTTCTATTCCCACTTGATTTACTATTGTGATGTGATAAAACTTCTTTAGTGCTTGGTATCATCACTACTGTGAAAGGTAGCTTTTTGTTTCTTTCATACCACAGGAGTAATAAATAAGGGACATTTTTATAGGTGAGAATTGAGGTTTTCTTCTAAAATAAAAAAATGAGATGTCAGCTGTGTGCGACATGCCTCCTGTGTTTTATGTTCTATCAACACATGAATTCCTCAAAATGCTGTATGAAACAGACCTTGGAAATAAAATATACACCAGAATTTGAGTAAAAGCCACTGGCCTATGATATTGCTGTTAGTACTGAATACTAGCATGTTTGAAATCAAACAGACCTCCACAGATTCTTGACATCATAAAATTTGATGACATCTTGACAGCATAAAATTGTCTTTAAAAAATTATATCAAAGAAAGTTTTTGATGTAATTGTATTACTTCTTGTATCACCTCTACTAATGACTATGCAAATGTGTTCTACAACAACAACAAGAGTAAAGCTCCAGCTTTAGCAAGGACAAATTTTTTTTCTAGTTTTTCTTTCTATATGGCTATATATCTTTCCAAGAGCCCATATTACACCAACCTACAAACACTCTGGACATTCTGGTTTTTGCTTATGCAAATACAGATGTGCAACAATAGTTTGGTTTTACTGGATGGAGTTGCATCACTTTATGGAGAGAGATATTTTCACTCTCAGAATTTTATAAAATAACATCATATTGTAGTAAGCCTTGTGGCAATAAATCAAGTAAAGCCTATCTTGTTCAAAGAAAAAGTACACTTCTTTCTATAATAATTGGTAATGTTTAACATAAAATCAGCTAACAATGTCCATTCTCTGGGAAATTCTAACAATTGATTTTGTTTAATCTTAAATAAATACCTTTCTTAAAAATATTTTTTTGTGAAGAACAAGAAAATATATTATCTTGTATTTAGATTTTGTATAATGTACAATTATTTCTTTGGATGAAGTTAGACACCATTTTGGTCTGTATCATTCTGATCTAATGTTAATTTTGTGGGGTTTTCTTCCCATATATCTTGATACATATATTAAATATGGGTCTTTGCTGTATTAGTATGTTACAAGTCAGAAAACCTCCCTAATACAAAAGTTTAAAATGAGGCATTAGATTCTTCTTTTCTTTAATTCTGTCTTGTTGAAGTGAGAAGTTCTCTCATAATTTATGACAATTTTGCCAAAATTGATGAAAAGGTGTTAAATTAAGACAAAACCATATTTTTGAAACTGTCATACTGAGAATTTTGTTTTATTTTTTTATTCCAAGAGCTTTTACCCTTTCAACAATCCAGAACTCTCAAACTGTTTTGCCCAAGATGTAATTACAGATGTAATTACTTGTTCTCTGTGTACAAAATATTCTTCAGGACTTTCAAATCCTGTTTAGCTTTTTAAAACTATGTTTAGTTACCTCGAATAAAGTTACTGGTTTGAAAAACCCCCAGTATTAAACCTGAAATTTTTCAGAAAAATATTTTCAGAAAAATATTTTCAGAAAAACTGAAAGTCAGACTGATAAACTCTAACCTCAGCTCCTCTTATAACATCACAAAATGAATGTGTTTGATTGAGTTCTGTCAAAAATATTCGATTTATGTAATCATTTTCAAACTGACAAAAAAAGAAAACAGCTAAGCTATTTCTCATATACTCTAATCAGAGCAATTTTATAACAACAATGTGTATGATGAGGACAATGTTTTGAAACATAGTGAACAGTTTTAGAATTGGAATTGCTGTTTCTCAGATATGACTGCTTTGAACACAGAGGCCAATCTTGGAATCTAAACCCCCAAGTACTACTCTCTGGCATGACTTTATTACTGAAGAGGTTGAATAGGAATAGCTAGGAATAGGAAGATCTAGACTCTTCCATTCTGGGGACTAAACATCTTAATGTGTATTGGGGCACTTATGACTGCTGCTCAGTGTAGTGTAGTCAGGTAATGCCAGTCCAGCTGTGCAGCTATTTACCTTCCCTTTTTTCTCATTCTGTTTTCAAGTCCTGAATCTTTTAGACATTACAAGTGCTGCTTTGGGACACTGCATAGCAAGCTTGCACTACTGGTCCCTGTATCAGTCCTGTGTTGATCACTTGGCAACTTTTTGCTGGGGCAGGTGTAATCGGAAATCAGTAGAACAGAAAAAAAGAAAAATTTACGTTATGAACTTTGTTTTTATAGTAGGCAGTAATGCAGACTAATGTACAAATTTATATTCTTTCTAGAGAGAAATTTCTGTTTCCAGGGTTGTTATTTTTTTGTTGGGTTTTATTTGTTTTGGTTTTATTCTGTGAGAATGGTAATGCAAAGCCATTAGCAGTGTCACCCTCCACCTCACTCCCATACAGAGTCACAACTTGCTGGTTATGTCAACGAAAAATGAAAGGAAAGGCCGAGGAAAAAAAAAGAGTGGTGATGTAGGTGGCTACATATTCAAAGGGGGTTAGCTTTCTGATATGAGAGACCTGAGTACTCAAAATAACATCTGCTCTGAACCAGCCTCTGAAGACGTTTCAGTCCCTGTGGATTATGTAGTCTTTTTTGGTAGCCATCCACCTGACCTAAGCAGTGACATTAACTGAATGATATTTCTGATGGAAGAAGTGAAGCTGTTGTTCCCTGTTAGAAAAGGTGTTGAGGGTGAGGAGGGAAGATGGGAGGGGCATGTGTCTTCTCTGGAATACTTCTTCAGCATCTATGTATGGACCTTTGTGTCCTTAGGGAAAGG
Source organism: Oxyruncus cristatus (assembly GCA_013399855.1). Classification (NCBI taxonomy): domain Eukaryota; kingdom Metazoa; phylum Chordata; class Aves; order Passeriformes; family Cotingidae; genus Oxyruncus; species Oxyruncus cristatus. The sequence continues at coordinate 537,974 of VXAY01000768.1, read as the reverse complement.
ACGGAAAGTCATACCAAGAACTTTAAAGGACAGGGAGAAGTCATTAAAACTTAGATGATGAAATTTCAAGTTCCCTTATCTTGTTCTGTCATGTTATGTACAAGTCTTAGACATGAGAAGGTCAGGGAAGGAAGGATGGGCTTGGTGGAAAGCTAAAATTTGCAGGTCCTTAAATTCCAAGCTGATGTTGTTTAGCTTAGGAGACATGGGAGGCTCAGAAATAATAGAGGTAGACTGGTGTCAGAGATATTACTGCGAGTACTAGTACTGTTGGTTAATTCAACTTTTGGCTGTTGGATTCTTCCACCCTCCTAGAAGGGAGGTGAGGCCAAATTTGTGCCTCTGACTGACAGACATCTAACATAAATGACTGGTGAGACTGATGCTGTTATCACAAAAAAACTCACTAACTTTTGTTCCTTTTGGGAAATGTGGCTCCTTGTCGCTGTTAAAGTCGTGATGGGTCAAAGAACACACACACACAGAGCTGTGTTCCAAGCAACAAGTAACACTTGTCGTTTATTGCTAACTGCTTTTATACCCTTTATTCACAATTTCTTTTTATATCCTCCCAAAATAGAATACACTTCTTTATATACCTTCCCATTATAGCAGACCAGTAATAATTAATCAACAACCTTCTAATTGGCTATTCATCATTACTACTACATCTGGAAGTTGTCCTGGGATATTCGGGGATGTTTATGGTTTCTCACACTTCAGAACTCTTGGCCTTACAGCCTGTCTTTGTTTCTTAATTAGATGTGTACATAGTTCACTTATCTTCAAGGGTACACATGAAAGTCTCTCAAGTCAATTTCTTCTTCCAGAGAGCTAGCAGGCCCGCTGCTAACCCTCACAGCTCCTAGTGTAAGGCTTCTGACATGTAGTTCACTTTTAATGTTCGGATTCATCACTGAAATAGCTTGCTGTCTGGGCTCCATGTGCTGGGAATGAATTAGAGTCCAATTTCCCACTGGAGCAAACTCAACCCTCATCTGATCCATTAGTGGTCCCGTGCAGAGGACTATCTGTCTGTGAAAATCTGTTATTTCTACCCTTCTCTTGATCTGATTTTATCTTTGACTGCATGGTTGAGGGATATAAAGAATCTATATTTGTTTGTTCTCCAAAATACAAAGATTATTCTATTGCTTAGAATATCAAACTGGATAGAACAATGGCTGGGTCTGGTGATGTATGTTTCATTCTATCAACTGGTGAAATAGAAATGAAAACTATGTTAGACTATAGTAGGGTTCAGGAAACCAATAATTTTCTAGGTATTTAGAAGAGTCATTGAATATTTGAGCAAATTATTTTTGGGCTTTGTGTTATGAATAGTTAAATGGACTTCTGCATCCAAAGGCCACAAAACCATATGTCTCCAATTTAAGGATGAAATTATAAAATATTAAGTTAGGATTTTTTTTTTTAACTGTAGTTGATATAATATGCTTACTTCTTTGACAAAATAATTTATCTGTTGCAATGATTTAATTTTTTCATCTGTTATATTTCAATTAACGTAATAAATCTTTCTTCCCCTTAAACCAGTTCTATACCAGAAAAAACCTCTGTATTCCTTAAAATAAGCATTTAGTTTGGCAATGCAGAAGGTGCACTAATTAATATAATCAAAAGCATGCCCATTACTGCATGCTTGAAATGGACAATTTAATGGACTGAGTTTTATGGAGTTTGTAATGAAAGTTGACCCCTTTGGTTAATCAGAATTCATAGTAACCCAGCACTCTGAGTGTTGCATAAAATTCTGTACCTGAAGCTGGCAAATAGACTCTGGTTGAAAGAAGAGAGAGGAGGAAAGCAATAAAAGGGACCTCATAATAATAAAAAAGCCCTCATAAAAGTCCATTGCATACATTTATTCAGGTTAGTTATGTGATACTATTCAATATGGTCTGGAGAAGAAACTGTTTCTGAAAGAATGAGGAAATCCACAATTATGAAGACGTGTGGTATTTTAATATAAGTGCTGCAAGTCATTAGTTCCTGGCTTATTAGATCCAATATAATTCTTCCACTTAGACTCCAACAGTTATTAGTTAAGCAAAGTACCTGAACAGCATTTCACATCCAAGGCCTAATTTCATGCCAAAGGTGTAACTGTTGATATAGGAACAAAAAAGTTTCAATAATAATTTATTTCTTTTATGTACTTTCAGTCATTCTTTATTTTGATTGTCAAATATTATGCTGAATGTTAAGAGAAAGTATGATGGCCTTGCATTTGTAAAGCACTGGCATAAATATTTCCAGAAAGAAGTATAAAAACAGTGAGGTACTCTTAAAAATGTAGGAAGTTAACCACAAAATTGTAAGATGGAAAAACAAAGAAGACACTAAATGTGTTCTCCACTGAGGTGAAAAGAAATGTTAATAAAGATCTAAATTTACTCAATATTGGTTTTTGGGCTAGCCTTAACTGCCTTACTGCTTATGTACATTTATTTAATTCTTAAATTATTTTTTAGTTATTAAACCAGATTAGTAACTTGTATCCTTTCTCTATACTTTGAGATTTGTGAAATTAGAGATGTTTGGTTTTCAGTTTTTGGTTTGTTTTGTTTCTTTAATGAAAAGTATAATTCGTTAATGGCTTTAAGAATATGTAGGCAGGGAAATACCCTCGTAGTAGCCATTCTATTAGATGAGGAAAGAGATGAAAATAAAGTCAGTTCTTTACTTCCTGATCACAATGAGAAAGTCTGTGCTTTAAGAATATTGTAATAATACTGATGACAGATGATTGATTTTATAAGTACAACCTTGGCTGATTTTAGTTTGTGAATAATGTCATTTGTACACTGTTCATCTGTGATATGCACTTCACAATCTTCTCTTTCCATGATTTTCCTTAACAAAAAGAGTACCTTGTTTTATAATAAATCAATAAATAAAAATCACAACCATAGCTCATTTCAGGATTACATTATTCATATTTTCAATTAATTTGATAAGTGAAAACTATCACTGTGCCTTTACATGATAAGATTATGTATACAAAGAAATAGTTACTGACAGGTGAGTGCAGGTGAGTGCCCCTCAACCATTTCTTAAATGTAAGTAATTACTTTGCAATATCTTATTAATTGTATTTTAAGAATATAAAACATTGTTAGAAGAAAAAATCTTAGTTCAGTTTATTGCTACTACTGCTGAAATAATATACTGAATATACCCATGTAATTACAATACTGAAAGAGTCCCTATGCCTCTCAAGCATTCTTTCTTTGTGATTTTGAGATTCAGCTTATTTCTTTGGGGACAGAACAGGGGATATAAATAGAAAACTGGTGTTTGAGCTTCAGAGGTTTACATTTTTCTACAAGTAACACATTTTTGTGAGTTATTTTGTTAATGATTAAAAATGTTTCAAAATTATTTACGTTTACTGAAAATAAATCTAAATTCTGAAAACTGCTGATTTTAGACTGTTCCATGGGCATTCTATATACAGTATAAACAGATTTTACAAACATTCTAGTCATCTAATGCACTGCTACTGCAAACAGGGGTCTAGTAGGTTTAATTCCTTTGATAACAATTGTATTTGCAAAGACTCTTAAGAACATAAGATCAGTAATTAAATTAGTAAACACCAATGTTTAGAACAGTCACAATGAAATGCTTCCTCTTCCTTCAAATAAAACTTATCACATTTGTGCCAAAGAATTCTCCACAAATCACGCTTTCTAGGTAATTTAATCTTTCAACTGATTTCTACAAGGCAACAATAAATGCAAGAGAACAAACTGTCCCCTCATCTACCCCTCTAGATATGAAACATCTCTTTTCATTTAATGGAGACTTCACTGAAATTAACTTTGTGTAAGCAAAGACAGATTTTGACCTCTTTGCCTTTCTGCAATTCAGAGCTAAGATTAGTCAGGCAAGAAAGCTGTTGGGTAGAAAAGCAATCAATGTTAGTTTGTGTAGAACCTACAGAAAGCTTCAATAGCATCACATAGTTCCTGGAGGCTAATAATTTGTGAGCGACTTACAGTAACTGTCAGTTTCCTCCTCCTCTCTTCTGTTTCATAAAGCTATTCACAAATATGTGGCAGTATAAACAAAAGAAATACGTAAGCATAGCAGGGATTATACTTTAGCATTGCTACTTTGGGTTAGCTCACGTCAATGTTTTTTCATGAAGGAAAGCCTAAATTTTAATTTTTAATTGTGTTTTAATATATTTTAATTGCTATAAAGAGCATGTTTACCAGGTGAATGTTGTGTAACCTCTTTCCCTAAACTGAAAGACCTGGCAAACTCTCCAACAAATGGATTGATTTTCTGGGCTCTGTTGTATGTGAGAGAGAGAGACCAAAACAACCCTCCCCACATTACCAACAAAAGTCAATTAGCACAACCAGACATTTGGCTACATATTTCCTTATCTCAGCATGATTCCACTCTCTGTATCAATCTATCTACATGAAAGGAAAATGGCTAGTTTTTTCTTATCCATGAGTCTTATAGTAGGTTCAGTATCAGCATTGACCAAACAGCACTCCAGGCTGCCAGCTAGTTGGAGGCAGCTAAAATACATCAAACCAGAAACTTTACTATTCTTTTCTAAGGAACCTGGTCAGTGTTTATTTATTTTAACATTGTATTGCTACCTAACACTCATCATCATCATCATCATGGCCAGGCTTTGCGAACGAAGATTTGGGAAGAGCTCTACCCACATTTGTTGCAAGCACGTTGGTGGCTAAAGAGGCCAATACGAGATAGGCAAGTCTGGTTGCAAAAGGCACAGCAGAAAGACTCCTTAGATGGTAAATCCTGCAAGGCACGATTCCTTCTGCGTTGTCTTTTCTCCTCAAGGGTGATCCTGTGTGCTTTCTCAAAAGCATCAGCAGCGTTATAGATGGTGTGTCTCCAGGACTGCCGATTGGAGGCCAGAGGAGACCAGTTATGGTGGTCAATATGGCCAAGGCTGAGATGTTGTTTCAGGGAGTCCTTGTATCTTTTCTTCGGGGCTCCTCTCTCGCAGCAACCAGTGGCAAGTTCACCATAAAGCAGGATCTTAGGGAGGCGGTGGTCCTTCATCCTGGAGACGTGCCCTGCCCAACGCAGCTGTGTTCTCAGTAACATGGCCTCAATACTTGTGACTGCTGCTTGTTCCAGAACAGATGTATTGGTCACATAATCTGACCAGTGGATGTTAAGGATTGTACGGAGGCAGCGTTGATGGAAGCGTTCTAGGAGACGCAGGTGGTGGCGGTAGATGACCCATGATTCAGGTCCGTATAAGAGAGTAGACAGCACTATGGCTCTGTAAACACTGGTCTTTGTGCTTTTCTTCAGGTGTTTATTTTGCCAGACTCTTTTATAGAGCTTTCCAAAAGCACTGTATGCCTTTGCTAACCTGTTGTCTATCTCCCCGTCAATCTTACCATCCGAGGAGATGAGGCTGCCTAGGTAATTAAACTGCTGGACTGATTTGAGTTCTGTTTGGCCAATGGTGATGTGGGGATGATGGGGGACTTCCTGAGGTGCAGGTTGATGGAGAATTTCTGTCTTCTTTAGACTGACTTCCAGCCCAAAGAGCTCAGCAGCGTCTGCAAAGCAGGATGTTAAACGCTGCAGGGCTACTTCTGAGTGGGCAACGAGGGCGGCGTCATCAGCATAAAGCAGCTCCCGGACAAGATGGTTTAAGGTCTTGGTGTGGGCCTTCAGTCACCTTAGGTTGAACAGGCTTCCATCAGTACAATATCAGATGTAGATACCGTCCTGATCATTGAGGTCTACCGTGGCCCTTTGGAGCATCATGCTGAAAAAGACTGTGAATTACCTAACACTATCTTGTCAATTAACTCCTAGAAGTAATGCAACATAAAATACTAAGGAATGCAGGGGCAGATGACTAAAATACACAGGCGTGTACATGTTTCGAGTCACACAAACATATTTTCCATTACCCACAGCAACAGTGAAAATACCTTTTTTTTTTTTATTTTTTCCCCCCAAAATAGGTGTCTATGGTGCCTTTTTATCAACACTCAGTGAGATAAACCAATCAGTGCATGAACCAGAAATGACAGCAATAAGACAGTGACAGAAATTGTGTTTTAAGGAAATGAATATGTCTTCTCAAATCTGCAAGGCAAAATAGGCCCTCATGCTCTCAGTTAAGCAATGAAAGTGAAGGGGAACAAAACCACACTCTTATAAGTAAATAAGTCAATACTGATCTAGTTTGTTGCTTTGTTAATTTAGGTATGTTATTTCATTTCTCCCTGGCTCATTTTTCTTATATGTATAAGAATTGGATCAATTTAGACAAATATGAAATAGCAATGTAAACTACTTTTTCAGGAAATCCTTTTCCTTCCTGAACTTTCTTTATATAAGGACTGTTAGTGCAGTGAATTAAAAAAGGATTAAATTCTGCTGCTGTATGAATGCAATAAAATTCTGTAATTAAACCAGTTGATCCAAATCTCTGAGCACTGCAGACAAATTCTCAGATGCAAAATGCACTCTGGAATACAGATTTTTTAAAAAAATGTAAATTAATATTATTACTCAATGCAATAGAAAAGCATATTTAGAAAATTATGTAGAAGTTGGGATTCCAAAATACATGAAGACTTAGAGCAGAGTTAAGGACTTCACTACATAGATTGAGTTGCCATGTTGTCTCTAGAGAAGCTACACTGTTTCCTTGCACCTTCAAGAAGTCAATTCTACTGGTCAGCTCTGCCACACAAAATAAGGATTTCTCTAAAAAAGTTTGAATTTTCCCAAAATGTGTAATTTTCTGTGGCCTAAGTTTTGGCCTCGGACGCAAGGTTAAATCCTCAACAACCTGCTAAAATCAAGACAGGTATTGCTAGAACTGGAAATTTTGAGATTTGGTCAGAAGAAAAGGTTTGCGTTAAAATCCTGCGTTACTGTTGCATCATGCTTTCTTCTAGAATGGTTTACATAAATTCTTTTACCTCTTTTCCTGGCTCAGTTTACCATATTCTGACTTTGTGAGAGGGTGGGGGGGGGGGTTGTGTTGATTTGAGGGGTTTTGTGTGTGGGGGTTTTTTTGTTTGGTTTTTGGTTTATGTTTGGGTTTTTTGGTTGTGTTTGTTGGTGGTGGTGGTGGTGGTGGTTGGCGGTTTGTTTGGTTGGTTTTGGTTTGTGTATTTGCCTGTATGGTTTTGCTTTGGATTGTCAGAAACACTCATAGAAAAATACTGTGGGGACCTTTATAAAGCATTTCTTCTCTAACACATTCATCTTGAAAATGATTGAACTGTCTAGAAGAACACTCGCCAGTATAAAATAAATGGATATCCTATGAGAGGAAGAACTATTGTGCATTCTCTGTCAGTTCTCAACATCAAGCTGTTCTGTGTATGTAAAATGATGAGCGCCTGGTGTTTTTTAAGTATACATCTATCACTATCAATTTATTTTACAAAAATGTATCATGAGAATATGATTGGATCTAAATTCATTATGCAACAGGCATTTTTTGTCTTCATGAGGTGGGAGCAGGGGAAATTCTCAGAAAGTGCACTGTGAAATATCTCAATTGCAACTGAAATTCTTATGAAGATTACTATATAAATCTATTCTGATTCTGCTATGTTATTATTTAAAGGAAAAAAAACCTAATGATTAACTCCAAGGAGTAGATTATGTTTCATGTATTATGCCTGTTGATTAATTATTGTATTTAATTAGGGTATTTTTCTTATTCTATAGGCACATAAGTTTTCTGTTTAAAGTAGATTTTAAATACTTTAAAAAAATTTAATTAAGGTTCTGAGGTAATCTTAAAGGAATGAGGTTATCAGACGCCACACCTAGTGCTGAAGAGGTGAGATTAGCAACTTAGTAAGAAAGTGTCAGCTGAAGACTGCCCGGTTTACTATTCATTTGTTGTACAGAAATTTCTTAACTTTGATGTTTTTTTCTAAAAGTTTTGGTCCTCTCAGGGTTGCACAAAAATGCTGAAAACTGATGTCTAAAAGTGCTGAAAATTTTGGGCAAAAAATAACTTGTAATAGAACTTTTAAAAGTATAAAAGTTTTGTTTTATGCAAACAGGGAAAACATAATATAGAATTACCTTTTTTCTTTTGTGTCACAGGAGGTTTTTTTGCATGTCCTGTTCTGCATTTTGTGTGAATTTAAATAAATGAGGGTTTGAGGGTTCTTTGGTGTTAGTGGTAGTGATTGTGACACTGGTTTTCTTAAGCAATAACTAAATCTGAGGCATGTAATAGTGAGGGAGCGTGTCACTAGGTCTTTGTGATTTGTGTGGAAATTATGCATTGATAGAGCATAGATCTCCCACTAATAGAATCCACTCTTTACATTATTTTTAAATAAGTTACCTATAACTCCGTCAAGCTATCTTTTGATGTCTATTCTGAAAATAGAGTGAGATTTCTTGATTTGATATTCTAAGTAAGGTTCTAAAAAGAAGAAAAAGAATTTAAGATGCTAAATTTAATGGCAAAGTGCTCATGCTTTAGGGAGACATTGTTCTCAGAATATTAATATGTAAACTTTGTTAAATTAGTATTTTTAAGGGCTTAATGGTATTGTACATCAAACTGAAAAATTGCTTGCATTCAGATTAAAAACAATTTAGGCTTCAATACAGAGCTAATAGATCATTTTGCACAACATTAAACCTCATAAAAATTGCAAGATTATTTGATGTTATAGCACTTTTAAACAACATCAGCCTAAACAACTTATTAATCAGTCTATGTTGTTAATTAATCACTACAAATGTATTTTTGAGACATTTATTTAGAATTAAAAAAAGAAAATTAAAAAATTCTACAGAGTATTCCAAACCCTGAGGGCATTTATGTAAGAGAAATTACCCCAAGTTTATGATAACCATTTTCTTTAAAAATCCTGCAAATTACAAATGAAAGTATTCCTTCTGAAGGAAAAATCTATCTCTGTGCATTGCTATTTATTCTGCTGGTGTTTTATTGTTTTGTATCATCCTTAAATAATAGATACTAGGGTTAGAAATGCCTGATTGGGTATCTGACACATCTTGGTATAGAAGTAGGATTGTACTTACAATTTTTTTTATAGGTTCCCTCTGTGGTATGCCTTGAATACTTTCAGTGATAATAGCTGTTTTGGCAGGTTATTCCACTATCTAATTGACCTCACTTTTATACCATGCTTTTACACTTTTTGGTCTCCATTTCCTTAAGTTCAGGGTTTTACCTATTCTTTTACTTACAAGAACAAATTAAGTTAAAATGCCTTTTTTTTTTTTTTTNTCTTGCTTATTTAAAAAAAGCCTGTCTGGTTTATTTGTTGGTTTGTTTTTTTTTTTCTCTTTGGTAATTCCTGTAAGATACTTATATATACTTTTTTTATCACCTCTTACTTATCTCCTCCCTAGGCTATATAAATTCAGTGCTCTTAACATCTCTTCATAGTTTAAGTTTTTCAAGCTCTTCTTGTTTTTGTCTCAACCCTAATGATGTAATTTTTTCCTGCACGCAGATAAGAATTACGGTGCTCCAAGAGCACAGTGTGCAATTTTCTGTTATATAAACGAAAAACATTTTAAAAAAATTGCAATTATTGACAGGCAGTGTTTTAATCCATTTTAAAAGTATTAGGAAGTGGGCAATTCAAGATTTGCCGATGGCCTAGTATGTTGTTACCTTACTTTAAATACTTACTTTAAAGCAATAGAGAACAAGCATCTTGGTTTGAACAGTATTTAAGTATATAAGTCTTGTTGAAGGTGTTGCTCTATAAACTAAGATGTTTGGTTATGGTGTCTTAAACATGGAGTAAGAAAAAGCTTTTCATCTTGCTTTGGTATAGCTTATCTTTTCTCATTCACAGCTAAAACATAAACCTCCTGATTCATTACTCTATGCAGGGCTTTTGCATAAAAAGACACTAACCAATACCACCATAACAAATCAGGATGATTATAACCTTCTATTTATAACAAACAGCCACTAACAGTGTTTTTATTGCTATTTAGACTTGCCGATATCAATTCCTATGTGGCTACTCTTTTATTTACGTGCTATATTATATGGAAATATAGATATACTTTTTTTCTGTTTCTATGCTGTTTCATCATGAAACACCACCTAAATGTTGGCCAACGTAAGGGACTGAAATAAAATTACAGGATTCTGATGTTTAATTTGAATTGTTTTGTTCCTCAAATCTTCTTACATGGCACAGCACTAAGCTCTACTGAATTTGTTTTACATTGAATGATCCCTTTCCTGCAAAGCTGTTTTCCATCTGTGTGCCCACCAGCCCATACTGATGCATGCGGTTGTTCCTCCCCAGGTGCAAAAGTTTGCACTTCCCCTTGTTGAACCTCATGAGCTTTATGTTGGACCGTTTCTCCAGCCTCTTGTGGTCCACCTGGAGGACAACGTGGCTGGCTCTCTGGCATATCAGGCACTACTCCCAGTTTTGTGCTGCCTGAAGGCTGGCTGAGGCTACACTCTGCCCTATCATCCAGGTCACTAATGAAGATGTTAAACAAGACCAGACCCATTATATAGCCCAGGGGTACATCGCTAGTTACTGGCCTCCAATTAGATTCTATGTCACAGATCACCAGCCTCTGGGACCAGCTATCCAGACAGTTTTGAAACAACCTCACCCTAATATAGGAGAACTACCAAGAACAGAGATCAACCCTTTAGGAAAAATTGAATGAATCTCAGAAGATCTTATCAAAGCTCATCATAGGACAGGATTAATGCAATAGAAGCTAAAGGCTTATGTGGCCTGTGTGTAATAAAATACAGTTCTGACCTACCTCTGACGAAGGTTGTTTTTCCACAGTGGAAGAAGAGACCGAAGCTGTGACTGAAGAGACAAATAGAAGTGCACATACATGTCTATATCAAGATTATCTAGTTAAAACACCTAATACAGACAGTATTTCTAATGATATTTGACAGTATTTTTATGTCTTTAATTCTCCCTAACTACATCTTTATGTGGTTAGCAGCATAAAATTTATGTTACTAAGGACTGTGTGTTGTAAGTGAGGGAAAGGATAAACAAACACTCCCTGCTTTAATTGTTAACTTCTGCTAAACAAAACTCAGGATGTATATATGAACATACATTTATATATGTTCCCATGAGACTTACTACAATTACAATTGCTGATCCAATAACTGAACATGAAAATGATTGATTATGTGTCCAAATGCAGGTTTGCTTCCCCTGTAAGTCAACTTGTTCAGTTCCAGTAATTAATTGCATGGGCCATTGAATATGAGCTGGCTGCAAAATGCCGTTATTTTTAGTTGGGCATAGTTTCCATGAGGTATAAATGATAAAGAACTGTTGGCAATTACCCAAATATATCAATAAATTTAGAAGTTTTGGAATATTTGGAATAAGTCCTGTAAGACCATTTTTGTGTGGCCAAGCTAAATGCAAGGTGCAATATCTGCATGAGTGTTATTTTCATTTGTGAATTTTTAAATCAGTTTGCAATGTGTAGATTAAGCAAAAGGTGCAAGACAACACAATATCAGGTATGTGATAATTTTGGAGCAGTGTAGTTGGTGTGTCCAGAGTGTGAATATGAGAAAGATAAAATTTCAGCTATGTCTCCAAGGGGAATATTATTTTATTTTAAAACAAAGATTTTTTTTCTTCCAGGTGAACATGGATTCTATCATGGAAGTGAAATTTATGTCTTCCATTTTTTTCTCCAGTGCAGACATAGTTAAAAAATAATCAAAAAGATTTTTTTAAAAAATCCTTGAACTTGTGTAATCAAAGAAGTGCATGTATAATCAAAGGAGTTCATTCTGGAAATTCTTTTTTATTTTCTTTCTTTTTCTCTCTCTACACTCCAGCTTCTCTTTCTCTCCTTTCTGCTGAATTTTGAACCTTAAACAACATTAAAATTTATATAACTAAATCTCTCTCTCTTTCTCTGACATTTAAGAAAAAACAAAGAGGCTTTTCATTCATTTCCATTGAGTATACACTTAAAATTCTTTCTATGAAAAATATATAACATTTAGAAACCAGGTCTCCCTGATGTATACATTTTTGCTTCCTTATCAGCTCTTTTCATTCTATCAGATCACAGGACTGTAAAAGCCTTCCAGGGTTGTCAAAATCAGTATTGTGCTGTCATAAGCAACAATGTTATACTGACCTTTTTATGAGTCATTGAACTGGATCTTAAAATTAATGATGTGGGATTTGGGGAGGACGACTTTTTTGTGGGTTTTTTTTTTCCCCCCTGGTTGAGATACAGCAGTATGAACTGTTTCAACTTAACAATGATCTGCTAAATATTACAGATTTTTGATTTTCATCTGAATTGCTAGCCTAGCCAACAAAAATGGGTCCTGATGACATGCATCCCAGGGTCCTGCGAGAACTGGGTGATGTAGTTGCCAAACCACTTTCCATGTTATTTGCCGAGTCATGACAGTCAGGTAAAGACCCTGGTGACTGGAAGAAAGGAAGACATCACTCCTCTTTTACAAGGGGGAGAAAAGACAATCCAGAGAACTACTGTCACTTAACTACTGTTAAGACACATGCAAGACAAGGAGATGATCCAAGACATCCAGCACAGCTTGACTAAGAACCAATCGTTCCTGGCCAGTCTGGTGACCTTCCATGATCAAGTGACTGCAATCATCAAAGAAGGCCAACTGATGTCCTCTACCTAGACTTCTGTAAGGCCTTTGACGCAGTCCCACACAACAGCCTTGTCTCCAAATTGGAGAGACATATTGAAGGGTGGACTATTCAGTGGATAAGGACTTGTCTGCAGAGACAGAGAGTTTTGATCAATAGCTCCATGCGCATGTGGAGTTTGGTGGAGGATGGTTTCCTTCAGGGCTCTGTCTTGGGACCAATGCTCTTCAATACCTTTATCAACGACATGGACAGTGAGATTGAGCGTACCCTCAGCAAGTTTGCAGATGACACTAAGCTGAGCGATGCAGTTGACAAAACAATAGGAAGGGATGCAATCTGGAGGGACCTGAAAAACTTGTGGGGCCACAAGAAGTCCAAGAAGTCCAAGTGCAAGGTGTTGCACCAGGGTCATGGCAATCCCAGACACGAATAGAGACTGGGAGAAGAAATCATTGAGAGGAGCCCTGCAAATAAGAACTTGGGGGTTCTGGTGGATGAAAATCTGGATATGAACCAAGACTGTGCACAGCCAGCCGAGAAAGCCAACTGTATTCTGGGCTGCATCAAAAGAGAAGTGTCCAGCAGGTTGAGGGAGGTGATTCTCCCCTCCTACTCTGCCCTTGTGAGACCCCACCTGTAGTACTGCATTCAGGTTTGGGGTCCTCAGCACAAGAAAGATGTGGGCTTGTTAGAACAGATCTGAAGGAGGACCATGAGGATGATCAGAGGTCTGGGCACTTCACCTACTAAGAGAGGCTGGGAGAGTTGGGGTTGATAAACTTGGAGAAGAGAAAGCTCATTGTGGCCTTTCAGTACTTAAAGGGGGCTTACCAAAAGAAGGAGAGGAACATTTTACATGGGCAGATGGTGATAGGACAAGGAGGAATGGTTTTCAACTAAAAGAGGAGGGATTTAGATAAAAAGTCGGGAATAAATTCTTTGCTCAAAGGCTAATGAGACACTGGAACAGGTTGCACAGAGAAACTGTGGTTGCTCCATTCCTGGAAGTGTTTAAGGATGAGTTGGATGGGGCCCTTAGCAACATAACCTAGTGGGTGGCATGCCTGCCCATGGCTGGGGGGTTGGAAGGAGATGATCTTTAAGGTCCCTTCCAACCCAAAGCATTCTATGATTCTATGAAAAAGGATACTGGAATGTCTTTGTGTAACTACATTGCAGTTTTCATGGTTAAAGTAGGTGCACAATCAAAACTTTGTGTGAATAATATAGCAGTAGCAGGACTGATGACATTGTAACCGTGGCAACTCAAACATAAACTGTTAACAAAATGATCAATATTACTGTTGTCTTCTCCTTTTTAAAAAATATTTCCTTAATTATATATGTCAGGTGTTGCAGCTTTCAGTGGATTTTATGTAGATATTGTAAGTGTGGAAGCATTTTAACCACTACACATCTGAATAACAATCAGACAAAATCTCGTATCCATTTTATTAATTATTAATTGTATTCTGGAAGCTGGACATGCATTTTACAGGCTCATGTTGAGCAACTTTTAGTGCAAAAAATGTCCCCAAAGCCAAGAGGAATTTTTTTTTTTGTATACAAACTAAGTAATAGAAACAAGAGTGGCAAATCATGTCTATTAAGCAAAGCACTCAGGGGAAAATCAGCGCTGTACCTTTGTGGAGGTTTCTATCATAAAAGATGTCTTTCTTACCAATATCTGCTCTCTCTACGAGTTAAACCTCATTTAACTCTAACCACAGGAGTTGTAAGGTGATTCTCCTGTGTACTCATAGTGTATTCATCCCCCATTTTCTCTTTCTTGACTAGAGAAATACACAACCTCAAATGAGGTGTCAAGACCTGTTAAAAATACATGAAAATTAGAATGGAGCTAAAAATCACAGTATTCCAGATGAATAGCTATCAGAGATAGGTCTGATAGAAGCTTGTGTCAGACAGAACAGGGAGTTGGTTTTGTCTATGTGTATTCTTCAAAGTAGATTAAAAAAAAAAAAACAGTTAGACTAAAGACAGTTTTTAGTAGAATGTAGACAAGATAAGTTCTAAAGGCTAGAAATCCACTCACTGGATAGAGAGAGAATAGTTTCAAATAATCAGTTTATGTGATTTTACTTTCTTCTGAAAACCTTGCAGGAAGGTTTCAATATGCTCAATACTTTCAAGGTTACAATAAGCCTTATGCTGCTCCTGTTAATTTCTACATAGCTTTAGTCTCCTTTGAGACCTAGCTGCCTATTCGCTGCTCTTCAGTGTCTCACTATGACAATCTCTTCTGTGTCTGCTTCATCCAGTTTTATCTTTCAAGTCTGTCCCAAGGGAAGGATCACTTTCTTCTTGTAGAGTGTTTTATCTGACCTATTCCTTGTAGAAGGTTGTCTTCATAAAAGAAATATGGATCCTGTCCGTATTTGCAGCCAAATAAGAAATGATAAGAAGGGGAGTAAGCTTAGAGAACCATCCCTTTTCCTGACATAGGTGTTTAGCCTTTTGGTCTGCAATGCCCCAGGAGTTATGTGCTCTGGCAGTTAGACAAGTAAGTAAGCATTAGAATTCATATTAGAAACATATAGAAATGAAAGGCAATGCTCCTGTCTCCTTTGATGCAGCAATACAACTGTGAGAGTAGTCACCCAAGTGGGATGAGCTGGATTAAATTTTCTGTGAGAATTTTAGATTTCTTTTTCCCTGAGGTAAATACTCTGTTAGAATGCAAAGGTTTTGGTGGAACAGAATTATCTCTTAAAATTATTCTGTTTTCAGGATTATAAATATTCATTAGGTCAAAGAATACTTGTGAAGGTTCACACTTCAAGGTTTAATTCTCACCAAATGCACAAGTTGGAGGAGACACCTGAATCCCTGGTAAGGCAATTACAAAACACTGCAATTTTCACTGCCACCTCCCACTACGTGGGAAAATGTTGTACATGTGTGATTATCAATTTTCCTCTGAAAAATCCTCTGGTTGTTTAGTATAACAGGAACACCCAGTTTGTGTACAGCAATCAGCCTAAGCAGTTCTGGTCATGCCTCGAAAGAGACAGACTCCTGTATACTTTTTGATAGGTAGTGGTATCTCCTGCATGTAGTAGGTGGTTGAAAAGTTTTGTTTATTTTACAGAAGAATCTACAAAAACAGTTGGATGATACTTAGGCAGGACCCATAAAAGAACTGAGAAACCTAAATATGGTTACCTGACTTATCATAATTTTGCGTATCAACCGGGGCTGTGACTGTACTGTTTGGGGGCGGTGGGAGGTGTGTGTGGGGGTAATTTTTCTCTCTCTTATTCAACAAGTTTATAATAACTAATTTAAAAACTCCAAAACTATTGCATGAATGTTATGATTCTGGTTCCAGATATGAGAAAAGAAATTTTGCCTTATCAAAAATTATCTGTTGTGATTTAAAACAAACAAACAAAAAAAGCCAAACCCAAACCCTGTGGTAGTTAAGAAGCGTTAGACAGAGTTGCTTGACTGGGCATTTTCAGATCAGAGTTAGTCTATAATTAAAGAAAATAAACTACTGGTAATCCTGCAAGACAAAATGTTTTAGCTGAAATCTTCGATTAAATAATGTATAAGGGTGCTGTTGGTATGAAGGAAAGAAATGAAAGAAAGGAGAGGAAAAGAAAGAAAGGAGAGGAAAAGGAAGGAAGGAAGAAAGAAAGAAAGAAAGAAAGAAAAAGAAAGAAAAAGAAAAAGAAAAAGAAGAAAAAGAAAAAGAAAAAGAAGAAAAAGAAAAAGAAAAAGAAGAAAAAGAAAAAGAAAAAGAAGAAAAAGAAAAAGAAAAAGAAGAAAAAGAAAAAGAAAAAGAAGAAAAAGAAAAAGAAAAAGAAGAAAAAGAAAAAGAAAAAGAAGAAAAAGAAAAAGAAAAAGAAGAAAAAGAAAAAGAAAAAGAAGAAAAAGAAAAAGAAAAAGAAGAAAAAGAAAAAGAAAAAGAAGAAAAAGAAAAAGAAAAAGAAGAAAAAGAAAAAGAAAAAGAAGAAAAAGAAAAAGAAAAAGAAGAAAAAGAAAAAGAAAAAGAAGAAAAAGAAAAAGAAAAAGAAGAAAAAGAAAAAGAAAAAGAAGAAAAAGAAAAAGAAAAAGAAGAAAAAGAAAAAGAAAAAGAAGAAAAAGAAAAAGAAAAAGAAGAAAAAGAAAAAGAAAAAGAAGAAAAAGAAAAAGAAAAAGAAGAAAAAGAAAAAGAAAAAGAAGAAAAAGAAAAAGAAAAAGAAAGAAAAATATAAGGTTTAAAAACGTTTGTTTTTTTAAATAAAAAACATACTATTAATAATGACTACTGTTTTTTTTCCTATCTCCTTTTTCTGATTCTTGTTTCAGTGATTCCTAGAGTCAGTAGCAAGGGTTATCTACTCAAGCTCTTCTTAGATACACAGGCATTTTAGGACAGAAAATTTTTGTGCTTTGCTTTGTTTGCACTGAAAGGCAAAGAAACGGAAAATATGTAGCTGGCATGCCATAGTCTTGAGGAACCATTATCTAGTGCTGATCAAGGCTGAATTCTAGTTCAGGTCTTCTCAAGGAAGCGTGTTTATGTTTGCACGTGTCTGTGCTTTCTTGATTCAGTGGCAAACTGAGGAAACTGAATAGATAAATTACTAGGTTTTTGTAATTTCAAAATCAAGTTTTTGTAGTAATTTTCACTGAAGTAAAGCTCTTGGTTTGAATCAAGACACACTTTATTTGCCTAAAAGTTAAATTAGCTCCAATTTGGGGTAATTTTATAAGTCATGGGAAAATGTAGAAACAAAGTCAGTGTTTTTAAGGACTTGTCACTCAAAAGCTGAAAGAAGGTAGCTTTCCTTCCTCCTCAGGTTCTCCAGACTAATGGTTAGAGCAGTCATTTAGATCACAGGACATATTTAAATATCTAACTTCTTTGTAGTTTAGAGGAGGGAACTGAAACAAAACCTTCCTTCCATCAAAAAGGAAGTGTCTTATCTAGAGAGTCCCTTATCCATCAAGTGTTGTTTTGTCCAACTATGTCTTGTTTCACAAATAAGCTGTCCATCTGGGGCCAGTTGTCTGAAGACAGCACTGTCTATGCTTTACCAAATAGAAACCAAACGTTACAGCCATTATGGTCAATTATCTTTACTTCCTCTGTGGATGTGTCATAGTCTTATCAATCCTTTCTCACTAAGTTACACTTCTAGATAAATGAGCCAAGGAAATTATTAAAAGCTATGCATGCCATTATCTGTTAGAGAAACATAATAAAAAGTCTAAGTTGGGCCTGTGCCTAGGGAGTCCAACACCCAGGAGTAAGGGAGATCTATCCAGGACCCGACAGCTTCAATACGTTTGTGCATCCTGTGTGCTCAGCACACAGCCCTCCCTTATTTGAGGACATAGTGGTCCTGTGCTCCCTGAGGCCTCTGAAGATGCAACACCTTGCTTGTCTATGCATATGAGTGCAAATTCTTTGCCATACTGTAATATCCCAAATATAGTCCTACTGGAAATAATATGTCTAATAATTTCTGATTTTGTAGTACCTTCCAAAGTTTACACTACTTTTTCAAAACCAAGGAATGTCTCTGTCAGAAACTTTGTTTCATTTCCTTCTTCATTTAAAATCTCATTCACAGAAATAATACAGTTGTAGAATTGTAGAATGGATTGGGTCAGAAGGGACATTACAGATCCCCTGACCATGGGCAGGGACACCTTCCACTAGACCAGGAGACACTCACACTTTCCTTCTGGACTGACATTCACCATGGAGTCTTTTAGCATGCAGATACTTTTGTTGTTGTTGTGTTGATTATACATTAAATCCTATAAAAACTTGATGGTGAGGAATTTGAAATATTTTTTTAACTCTTAGCCCCCTAAGGAGCAGACATTATAAGGAGTCTTCCAAGGATTCTGTTTTAACAGATTAGAAAATTTACAAGCAGTTTTTGAAAAGCTTTAGGTTCATTGATACATATCTACTGGTTATAGACATGTGACTTTGAAGAAATTTGTTGTTTTCATTTTGTCATCTGTTCCTTTGGCTGAAAGTCCTCAGAGTTATCAGCATTAACAGAAACAATTAACAAAACAAGCTTAGTTGTCTCAAGGAAAGGAGATAATGTTTGAAAAAGAAAGGACGAGATTAATCTAAAATTTATCAGTTGTATCAAACAATTAATCAGAGCAGCTTGTATCTATCCTGTCTAACACCACACAATGGTGCTTGATTTAACTAGTATTGTCAATATTTTAATAAATTCTGTATTCTTATATGGACTTTACAGCAATTTTGAAATGATTTAATAAACACCACAAAAGAAAAAAATAGCTATGTTTATGTATAATGATGAAGCTCCTCCAAGCTAATTTACTTCCTTTTGGTAAGTAGTCACCTCTTAGCTTACTTAGTTATGGTCATATAAGAAGCTGCAGGGGTAGCATTTAATCTAGCTGAAAATAAGTGTAATGTTTGAAAAGAAAAGAAACCCAACAAAACTACTGTTATAACACATGCAAAACTGTGGAGTATTACAAATTACTGAAAAATACATTAATTGTGTTGAATGCTGAATGTAAAACAAATGTGGTGCCACTGATCATTTTCAATTTGATTTAGGTGAGATCTGTTGATTCACAGCTTATTAGTATGCTATGTATGAAAAGAACTAGCTAGGTGCATTTTTTTATTTATCAGAGAAGTTTACATATGCGCAGAATAGTATGAATAGGCAACAAGAGGACCTTGTTGTTTGCTAAACAGAATAATTAAGACATAAGTTCCCAAATGAATAAAAGGATTATCTTTAGGACTATCCTAAGAAACAAAATGTCAGTGGTTTTTTTTTTCTTCTTTTTTTTTCATTTTGATGATATGGATGTAATCCACATTAAAAGCTGATGTTTTAGACAAATATAATTAGCTTTTGTGAAGTAAAACATGGCATCATAGTAGGATGGGACAGAAAATATTTGATGACTATAACCCTCTTTCTAATATTTGTGATTTTATATTTTTGTAACCTTAATTACATATTTTTAACAGCTGGGTTTTTACATGCACTGTCTCAGATCCAAATGAATACCTCCTGTGTTGTTGGTTTGGAGGTTTTTTTGTACAAGTTTATTTATGCCTCTCCTCAGTCATCACTGTCTGCATCTGAACATTAGACCCTCAGCTTAGTAGCATAAATCTCTTCCACTAAAGCTCTACTGTTACAATTATCACAGATGGTAACAGAAATAAGTGCTTATCTCAGTGGACCAGGTGCTTGAGAGAAACACATAGCACAATACACCAGTGGATTACATATTTATGAGTAAACACATTTCACAAAGAACATAGATGACTACTTAAATGAATGAGTACCTTTCTTGAAGGCACCATGTCTAACTGATTGAAAGGCAAATTATGGATCCATCATGTTACTGATTATAGCAGCCTCTATTTTAAGGGGAACAAGTTCTAGCTTATAAAGGCATTGAAATGTACAATGCATAAAAAAATACCTGGGAAATGTGATCCTTAATTCTTTTTCTTTAATGCTGCCAGCTTTTAAATTCATTGTTGGCTTTTATTGGTTGATGGGTTTGTTCCCTTCCTCCTACCTCCACCCTATCTACCTACAACAAAGGATTCAGATATGTTTGTAGTGACACAGTTATTTCAGCAAGTGTTATTTCTCTTGAAAAGAGGTTCAGTCAGAAAAAATAGAGTAGACGTTCTTATATGCATGTGGAATACTCTTAATATTTTCTATAATTTCTCAACTCTTGTGAGACAAAAGCTGATAAATGTGGTTTCAGAGAACAAATTTCAGAAAAGGTGTTTCCCAAGAAATATGACTATGCTAACTAAACTAAGATGCCAACTTCTTATTATTTCTACTTTAGACAGTGACAAGTATAATAGGTAAAATAATTTTTAATCCAAAAATTTCTTTCATAAGTGAGAAAATGCCAAATGGAAATGTGCATGCAGAAGAGGTTTTGTTTGCTCATTATTACCCAAGCTAAAACTGGTATCTCCCATAAGCAGCTCAATTTGGTAAGTTATTGTGCCTATCTTACCTAATATGTTTCCTCTGGAAGAAAATAACAACCTTTTTTTTTTTTTCCTTATCAAAGTTTGAAAAACAATTTGGCACAGAAACAATGTGTAAAGCATAGTTGTTTTGGTCCTGGTCTCCCTAAAATCATGAGTCAGAGAAGATAAATATTTCACATAGCTAGAACCTAGAGAATGATCACTGGATATAATTTGTTGAGATCTTAAAGTAGTTTATGTTATTGTGTAATAGTTACCTTTAAATACCGTGACATATTATGCTGTGCTTCATTGTTATGGCTTTAAGTCTTAATACTTGAACTGGTGTTACCAACATATATTGGAAAGAGAAGTGTAACAATGACTGTAACATCATTTCATAATTTCCCATTCCTCCATGTTACCTGATGTCTAGCAACACTTGAGGTGGTTTATGGTATCTCCTTGTTAGCCAAATGGTGCAGTGCAAGGCTTTAGGGGCTGTGGATGTGTAACATAAGATTGAAGCCTTGTGCTTGTGTGTTTCTTTTATTTCCTTCTCCTTACCCTGACCATCTGAGAGCAGCAAACACAACCTTGTGTTGCTTTAGGAGTTGTTAGGTAACAGTGCATGACAGAATTTGAAGTCCCATATTTTCATTACACTTATATAATTTAGTAAGAATTTACATGTGTCAGATTCCTAAATTACTGTAAACCATATGATACCTACCTTTCCTGATTTTTCCTGAAGCATCTTTCTTGTTTCTGTGCTAAGACTGGATTATTAATTCACTTTATTGCAGAAAGCTTTAACTAGTTATATACTTCTGATAGGGCATATATTCAAGAAGAACCAACCCTGACAATCCAAAACTTGAAATACCTTCAACCAGGACATAAATCAGACAAAATGATTATAGATTTGATTAGATGATGGAGATACACCGTTTCATAACATCTCAGAATTTGTTTTCTGTCTTACAGGTTTGAGCCTTTTACCTGTGAAGCAGGTATTTACCTGCGGCTCATGCAGAGGACCATATTGGAGCAGACATCGACACTGCAGCCTGTGGAAGACCCCACACATGAGCAGGTAGATTTGCTGTAAAGGAAGCTGCAGCCTGTGCAAAGAGCTCACACTGGAGCAGGGGAATAGTGTGAGCAGGAAGGAACAGCAGAAATGAACAGTTATGGTCTGACCTCAACTCATATTTCCCATCCACCTGGGCTATTGAAGGTGGAGAGGGTGAGGCGGGAGGTGGAGTATTTGGACATGAAAGAGTGACATTCAGCCTGGGGAAAAAGGTGGGTGGGAATACAGTGATTCAATTTTATTCAAGGATAGCTGCTGCCATAATACTGATGAATATTTGTGTGCCAATGAATAAATACAAAAGAATAGTCAACAACAATAACAACAAAAGAAAAGAATTACCCAAGGAATATAAAACAGATTGTAAGGGACAAAAAAGGTAATATGTGATGATTCATCTTCAGCATAATCCATGCAATCATGAAATATATAGAAAATGAAAAGCACAAAGGTCATCTAGTATTATTTTATTTTTTCCTTGGTATTTTTATCACTAGAGTTATAAAACTATGTATGTAAGCTATCTCTCTCTGGACACTCCTTTAATCATGTCTTCCAATATATCATTGCTAACATGATTACCTTTGGCTCCTCTGCTCCATTGCCAGTAAAATCACCTTTAGAATTTACTTTTATTCTAATTTTCCATTATAAGATACATTTTTTCATCTTCACAAGAATCCTTGCTGATATTAAGCCTTCTTTTACTTCAAAGAAACAAATACAATGTCCATTACTTAAGTTAAATGGTAAAATACCATCATCTCAACAATCTGAAACCAAACATTAATGAATGACAACTGATCAAGAATGCATTTGTGGCTGTATTTGAAAGAAGAAGAATTCAAAGGCATAGGGCCAAATATTTCTCTGAATGTTTCTTTATAATGATTTAAAGAATCAGAACAATGATTACAGTAATTCAGATCAAAATAATTTCCAGGATTCCAGGAAGTTTACATAAACTGCATTAGTAGTAGCAATTACAATTCAAAATGCTACCATCCACTATTCAGTTCTATCATAATTGGCCTCACACAAAACTCTTACAAAATGCAAAGAGATACTCTGCAAGTGCTTAGTGACTATCCTCTTCTCATTCAG
Organism: Oxyruncus cristatus; assembly: GCA_013399855.1. Classification (NCBI taxonomy): domain Eukaryota; kingdom Metazoa; phylum Chordata; class Aves; order Passeriformes; family Cotingidae; genus Oxyruncus; species Oxyruncus cristatus. The sequence goes on along the minus strand of VXAY01000768.1, from coordinate 515,116 downwards.
ATTTATCAGACACTGAAACAATAGCATTTTGTCTTCCTGTCTTTGCAGCATAAATAAATAAGTAAAATATTTTGGAGTCTGAAAGTCACAAAATGTTTCTCAGCAAGAGCCTTAATATCCATTACCTTGTTGGTATGGATGGCATGCCATGGTTTGCCTTCACTTTCTTTCTCTCCATTCTCTCTCTATACCCTAAGTTAACCAGGTCCACTTCAGTATAGCAAGATAATATAGAAAAATGCTCAGATTTTGGAGTGACTTGGACAATTGGTATTGGTCTGCAGATAACTTCTTTTTTTCTAGTTTACTCCAAGGGTAAATAATCATGCATACCCCAGCAATTGCATCCAAATCTCATCAAATTTCTGTGCTCTTAGATAGTACGTTTCCTGGTTCTTCAAAAGAACCTCTGGATGCTGAAAAAAAAAAAAATTCTGAATAATAAAATTGCTGAGATATAGATAAATACACCAAGTTGAATGTATGCAATAGATGAATCTTACTTGCAATTTACTTTTTGCAACATAGTGGTATAGCCATTCAATGAATACAAGGCATATTTTATCATCAACCCTCAGCCAAAATCTTAAGGGTTTTTTATTTCCTTTTTAGAAACTATTCTGTATGACAAGTGTGTTCAGATATACCTAATACTTCCCATTTTAATTCTAGGGATAAAAAAAGAAAGATTTCAGAGAAATAAGGCTCTTTCATAATCTTCCTTCTTTCTATTTTAAATTCCATCTATGTTAGAAAAGACAGACCAAAAAACTGCACCCAATTGCTGTCGTGGATTATGTCTGCATATAGGTCTTTTTCTCCAACCCAGATGAAACTACTGAAACCAATTGAAACCTGAACCTTTCTTACATTCTCTAGTCCAAAAAGGGAAAAAAAACCCCAACCAACCAAATAACCAGAAAAACCCACAGAGAGTATAGGTTTGTTTTTTCTATTAGTCTCAGTGTTGTTATAGCAAAAATTTACCTGACAAACTTTTTTTCCTTTAAACCAGTGGCTGGTCTTCAGGTTGCTGAAAGTGAGTTTTAAGTAAACAGTCTCTGGGAACAGAGAGGAGGGAGTGTGAGGGATAGAGAAAAATGTTAACAATGGATATATATGGATATAATGGATATATATCCATTGTTCTTTAAAAGCCTATATCTTTTCTACTGCCCATGTGGGGGTTAACCACTCCTTAACTGGGCATCTAGAAGTTGTAAATTGGCAGCACTAATAGCATAGATGCTCCCTTATCAGTGGGCAGATAAAGAAAGAATCTACCTCTCATTTCATCTACCTCATCATCATGCTCATCTTGTACCTGGAATCCCTCTTAACTGGCTTTGTTCAAGACCAAGACTAATAAATCTAGTTTTCTAACTCTTTTTTGTTCATACCTATGATCTCCAGTATGTTTATGAGCTTATGAGTTGTTCTTATTATCAGGCCTCAGTGGTTAGGAATTGTTGGCAAAATGCTTTGTAATAGAATGTTAAGGGGTCAGAATGGACTTTAAAGATCATCTAGTCCCAAGCACCCCTGCCACAGGCAGGGACACCTCCCAGTAGACAAGGTTGCTCAAGGTTTTATCCAACCTGGCTTTAAACACTGAAACAGTTGGTACAGCCATAACTTCTCTGGGCAACCTCTTTCAGTGCCTCACCACCCTCACAATGAAGGATTTCTTCCTAACATATAATCTAAACCTACTCTCTTTAAGTTGTAAGCCTTCCCCCACTATCCTATTGGTACAGTTTCTCATGAAGTGTCCCTCTTCAGCTTCCCTGTAGGCCCCCTTCAGATACTGAAAGGTTGCTGTGAGGTCTCACTCAGCCTTCTCTTCTCCAGGCTGAACAGTCCTAACTTTTTCAGCCTATTTGCTTAGGAGAGGTGATCTAGTCCCCTCATCAACTTTGTGGCCCTCTTCTGGACTTGCTCCAGTAGTTTCGTGCCCTTCATATGTTGGAGGCACAAAATCATCCCATCTTTCATTTCTTATTGAATAAACAAGGACATGTTGGAATATTTTGTATGTCTGTGTTTATTGAGCTTTAGGAATTCTGAATAAAACCCAAAGGCCAGCTACAAAATCAGACTAGCCATTACTCTAGGTATAGAATTGCTACAGGACAAAAAAGAATGATAAAGAAGCCTCAAACACCCTAAAACCCCAAACACAGCCCCACTCCCCCTACTAGTATCATACTTCTTGCACCATGGGAACCACTAAATGCAAATATAGTTATAAATACAAACACAAACTCGTGACTTTGTTTCTCAGTATGTTTTCTGTGTCTTGCCTTCTTTTTCTTTCTACTCAATCTTTTTCAAGATGCTCTCCTTCTCCCCTCACTGAGGTAGAATACTGTGTAGGCTTTCTTGGTTTGATTTCTCTGATCTTTACACCTGTCTGGGACTGTTACCTTTCCTTCCAGAGTATGCTCACACAGTAGCTTCTGTCTATGAGCCTTTTCCCATAATCTCTAGTCTCTAATGTCAGCTAGCACCTTCTCAAGCCTCAGATGAAGGCATGATTTTAAGTGGGGGAACAGCATTTTACTTATCCCTGGGGCATGATTGCTATGATTAGCTAGGTCTGCTTGAATGTTCAAGTGCATGAAGCATCTGTTGCCTGAGAAGAAAGAAAAAAAAAAAGATAATAAGAAAACAACAGAGAAAGCTGTTCAACCCTTGCTGCCCCTTGGCAAAGCAGCAAAAATTGTGAACAGCTTTGTAAAGGTCAACCCGAAGTGTGGAAGTACCTCTTTCTCTATTCACATACCACTACCTGAGGTTTGAAATCAGGTATAGAGGAGAATTTTTACAACTAAGTGTGTGGGTGTGGTGTGTAGGTGTGAGTCTTTCTCCGTCTAAGATGATTTGTAAAGTAGTATTTTGAAAAGTAAAATTGCTAGCTGTTCTGTAGATATTGGCCAATAAGATATGGGTACAGACATTTTGTTTGAAAGGCTGAACAATCCATATAAAAACTGGTTTACTCACAAATAAATAAATAGTTATTATACAGGTTTAGATTTTCTTTGGTATTATACTGGAAACAGAAAGTTAACATCTCTAATCATGTATTTCTATTAATACATATTTTGTTCTCAACACATAAAATATATTATTCTGTACAATACACAGAGAAGCAACAGCATGAAATTTAACAAGAACAAATGCCAGATTCTGCACCTGGGACAGAGTAGTGTTGGAAACAAATATAAATCTGGAGAGGAGTGTCTGGAAAGCAGCCCTGCAGGAAGGGTTCTGGGGAGGCTGGTCAGCAGCAGCTCAGTGTGAGCCAGGGGCATGTCATGGCAGCCAAGAGGGAAAAATAGGTTCTGATGCATGAAAAACAGCAACGCCAGCCGGTCAAAAGATGTGATTATCCCTCTTTATTCAGCCTTGGTGCAGCCTCACCTTGACTACTGTGTGCAGTTCTGTGTTCCACAGTTTAGGAAGAATGGGAAATTCCTTGAACGCAACTAAAAGGGAGAATAATAAATGACCTTATCTTATTGTATCAATAAGCACTTAATTAGCACACCAAAAAGTGCAACTGCAAGTTCATTGTTGGCAAAAACTCTGGCACAAGTCCATTATGTTCTGATAACACAGGTACAAAAATATAAAGACCAATTTTCAAAGAGTTTCAAGTATGTTGCTCGTTTCAAGCAGCATAGAATTTATTTTTTTTTTAATCACATTACATTCTGGTAGCAACAGCATCATAGTGTCAAACTTTTACCCCTGAGATTAAACTTTTTCTTCTGAATGACTCTCAGATACTAATTTGGTCAAGGTTAGAATCCAACTTGCCTCCTTTGGTACAAATGAAGAATAAATTAAGGCAGAAAGCTGCAAAGTGCTGCTCTTTATAAAAGAACCTTTGATGGGGAAGAAATTCTAATTTTATTGTAAGTGATTTTAATCATGGTTAAATAATGCTGGACCACCACAATATTTGTTTAATTGAATAGAGACATAGAATGTAGCAGAGGTAATTTGTCAGGCTAAGGAAATTTAGGTGTGATTCAATTTTCTTCACACACAGAAATCTAACCTCCATCCTCTGCAGAGAGTGTTAAGCACATTATTTATCCTCTTGGCATTAGTGTTTGCTGTATTATCATGTGAACTAAGGCAATAAAATGTACTGTTTAGATAACATCATAGTAAGAAGTTGGGCCGCACAAGGATGATGATTCTTATTTTTATTTTCTTTGCCTTTCACGGATACTCCCCAATCAAAGGCAAAATTTGTTTCCATATGTTAGAATACTATTGAACTTATGTAAAGAAAGTTTAATCTTTGAAAACTATGAAAGTCACAATGATGGAATGTAAAGCTAAAATAATTGATGTAAGTTTAGAAATAATTTTGAAGACCCACATTTTTAATAGCCTAAAAATGTATTATCTTTTTGACTGGGTCTGAAAAGATGGTTCAAGTGTTTCTGAACTTTGAATGGATTCTCACTGTCTAAAATTTCCCCAAAAGGATGATAAGAAATGCTAAAAACTTTTGATAACAGAAAGATCATTTTGTCATACACTGTCAAGAGACTAAAACTCAAATATCACTGAACCTAAAATCTTCGGATCTAAAAGTAGCCCTTGCTGATTATGGCTGAAACATTTGCTTAAAACAGGGTGAAAAAAGCTTGTACTACAAGGGTAACAACTTCAGATTATGGCACTGTCAGTCTGGTATTTCATGAGAGCAATAGAAATATTCAGAACGAAATCCAGCACTGGTATTTGTTCCCTAACCAAGTTCAGTGGTAACTGTAATTCCTTTTTTTTTTTTTTTTTTTCCTCATGGAGGAAAATAAACATAACACAAGGGCTTAAACAATGTAGAAGCAGTTATTTAAGCATTCCAGTCTTGTGGATGTATGCCTAGAAGTGTACAACGTAAGAAAAAGAAGCAAACTTCATCATATTCACATGCCTCTAAATATATAACAGGAATTAGTTTCTTCTCTTCCGTTTTTGGGAAGACTTTAATCTCAGGTTTTCCTTAATTAGTTTTATCCCAGACTCATGAGTTATTCACAGTCAATATTGCACCAAAGGTAACTAAATTACTTTTTGAGCATTTAAAAGGAAGCTTCAATTTAAGAGAGTTTTTTAAACAAAAAATGTATCATAACTTCTCATTTATAAGTTTTATCATGGATTCCAAGCACAAAAATCCTTCATCATTTTATATTCTTCTTTCTTCACCCTTTTTAATCCAGTTCAGTTTAAGTGTAAGCATACTGATACAGCACTAGGGTGTCACCCACACCTTTGCTGTCTTTATAGTTCCCTCAGCAGTTCTGCAAAATATATGATACAGAATGATTTTCATTCCAGAAGCAATCACACAAATATTTTCCTCTTTTGATCAATGCAAAATTTTGAAGTCAGTTCATATACACTAAATCAATGTGGACATAGTAAAAAATATAATTTGGCCCCTTATCTGTACATATTTTATGCTTTTCTTATAATACTCAGTAGAAGGATGTTATTACCCCAAGGACATGCCCAATAGACTGCCAAAACAAGGATTCCACTAAAAACATTACGTTAGATGGATGGTTAGAAGTGGAAACTGTTGAACATGTAATAAACGTTAGACCTATCTATTGCATTGTTTTACTTCTAGTTTCGGTGCTGAAATAGCCAATATTCTGGTGTCTAATAAATATCAGGAGCAAATGAACAACAAAAAAAATCTGAAAAATACACAAATAAAATATAAGGGGGGGCGGGGAGGAAATAATGCTGTGCATGCTTTAAAAACTGTACTTTGTTTTCATTGTTTACAGGATTGTGGAAATAAGGAGATCTATCTGAAAGACCAGAAGGTGTCGTTATGTAAAGGATCAGGAATGAACTCTTGGGTTTAGAGAGAAGCCTAGAACATGAACCAAAGTGTTTTGAAAAGGGTTTGAATATTCAAGTAATAACTGAGTTATAGTGGACACAGAAGGAGAAAGCCTTCAGGGCAGAGGATAAGGTATTACAAACAGGGAAAGAAGGTGAACTAGAGGAAGATGAGGGAGTAGTTGAAGAATTAAGAAAAAAGGAGTGAAGTACATGACAGACATGTCAGTGCCCTTGTTATGCCTCAGTTATTTCCTGAATGACTACTCCTTCCAGAAAACACAAATTAAATGGAAAGGCTAGATTTTGGAGATGTTCTAAAGGGAAAATGACAGGATTTAGTAGCAGCCTGAATGTGAGAGATAAAGGACAGAAAACCGTCTAGTATAATAATAAGTTACCTGTTTAGGGGATGAGAGGGATTACAGGCTTATGTGCAATGATGGGAAAAGATGCCAAGGTGAGAACACATGTGCAATGTTTATTTGCTTTCATCCCTCTAAAAGGTCTACATTTCTGTTATAAAGATGAAAAATCCACAGTGGTTTTCAGAGCTGAAATTCAGTATCTGTCAAGAATTGAACAAATACAAAATTTAAGGTGAGATAGGATGTTTGTAAGTTACATATCTAAATCATATTTTGGCTATTCTTATGTCAAGACAAGAGCAGGAGGGATTAAAATACTGTTGATAGATATCAATAGATGTCATGAAAATTTACTTTGCATTACAAGATCAATTACAGTGTGTTAAATAAAGCACTTTAAATGTTTTTAAAAATAAACAATGGTGAAACAGTGACAGAAATATATAAATATTTTGAACACCAGGAAAAAAGAATTTTTTTTCTTCTCTGATTTCAATTTCATAATTTTCTACCCTTTCCATGTAACAAGTGTACCCAAACTGTACTGGCGATCATAGGAGAAGACTTTGTGTTTTAAAGGGTGAAGAAAATACTTACAGCAGTGTACCATCAGCTTCATTCCATTTCAGGTCTAAATCTTAATGGCAGTGTAGCAAATCAGTTATAATTAATGGGAAAATTCCATAGTTCTTCTGAAAGATTTTTCTTGTTCTCTTTCTTTCTTTCTTTCTTTTTTCCTTCCTTCCTTCCTTCCTTCTTTCCTTCTTTCCTTCCTTCCTTCCTTTCTTCCTTCCTTTCCTCCTTTCTTCCTTTCTTCCTTTCTTTCTTCCTTTCTTTTTCTTCCTTTCTTTCTCTCTTAGCCTTTTATGTTTTCCATTCTATGTTGTTAATTGGATCAAGTCAGATTTAATTCCACTGAGACTGCAGCTCCAGTGTCATCACCATATAAGCTGTCAAATCCCTCTGAAACCTTCAATTCCTTTGTAAGTGGCAGAGAATCCTTCCAGGGGGCCTCACTCTGCAAATTGTGTGCTGGGTTTTGATCAGAGTTGTTTTCTTGCTTTCTGTAAATTCTTATGCATGTGTGGTAGTTGGATGTATGTGTAAGACCAGGCCTGCAGGGAGAGGGAGGTTCCACCAATGATTACATAGAACATGATGATCAGTGCCATTTTTTTCAGTCTTCTACCAAACAAGGTCCGTTCAAACTCCAGCGGGATACTAATTCACTTCAATGCTTCATTAAAGACAATGATCATCTTTCAGGTTAGTATTTGTTTTTAAAGGCAGTTCAGAATTTAAAACAAATTAAATTTTAATCAGATATGCAATCGACCTTGAAGTAGACAAAGATGCATTTTTGTCCTGTTCTCACATGAAAATAAGACATTAACATAGCACTAGAAAAACACCTGTGTCAAAGTTTGCATTTTTATCTAGGGAAAAATGGTTTGCGCTTTACTTCATTTCATTCATACTGTTTCTCATTGCTGTCCTAAGTTTGAGAATATTGACTTATGAGGCACGACTAGTTAGAAAGGTCTTTATTCCTGTGGTACTTATGGTTTCTACTGGACTACACTGTGGGCTTTATATGCTAAGGAAATTTGAAATTTTCAATTAGTTTCTGTAAAGGTACCCATGCAAAAATGAGTTAAAAGACTCACTAGAGACAAAACGTAGGTTTGAAAAGAAGACCGAAGTAGCCCTGTGCCTTATGTTATGTCTGCAGCTCTTTAAAATGCTACCTCAGGTGTTGGAAGTTGTTTATTTTGCACTGAAAACATTACAGTGTTTTTCCATAGTTTACCCAAAGAGTAAATTAGTCCATGATTATTTTTAATTGCTGTGTTTAGACTGTTTCTGATATCAAGAAAAGCAAAGATAAATTTGTTGGTGGAGAGATTGTCTCTTCTCTTTTGACTGTAGAGCATCTACCTTGTTTCTTTGTGACTATAAATCTACATAGGTCTCTATAAATCTGTACAGAAGACAATAAACTTCCTATGCTTGTGTATACATAACCAGGTATTTTTTTACATAAATATGTTTGTAAAGAGATTGTTTGCATATCTATATACATACATATAAAAATAAAATTAACCTTTATTTAAAAAAATTGGAAATATCTATGTTTTCAGGGTATTATTCATAACTTTTATCTTTGATTATCAGGAATTAGAATTTCCATACTAAAAATAATAAAAAAGTGTGCCTATTTTGCCATTATGAACTAGAGAAGGCCAAAGTTACCATCAAAGACCAATGAGAATTTCTTGTCCTCAAGATGGATCAGAACAGTCCATTTTCTTAATCTTGTTTATATATTTCGTATTTTAATCATTTGACATTCATGCAATACTGTGCATATAACCCTGGAGAGTTATTTCATATTTGAAGTAATACTAAAGAAAATGTAACACTACTAGATAAGAACTGCCTGCCTTCAAAATCATCAAAAAACCCCCTTGCTGTTGCTGTCAAATTTATTCAAAATTAGGATATCTCCATGTAATATTTCACATTTCAAAACATTCTGTTTAATATTTCTGTGAGGTTCTGGTACCTGTCAAGTAATCAGCAAACTAATTAGATAACACATTATATAAATAAAATAGACTAAAGCGATATCAGTTTTAGTTAATACTATGAAGATTCTCCGAGGAAGGTAGTTTTACAAAAAATATGAGGATTGTTTTTTGTTGTTTTGTTTTGGTTTGTTTTTTTTTTTTGTTTTGTTTTGTAGTTGGTTTTGTT
>VXAY01000768.1:459821-506102 GCA_013399855.1 Oxyruncus cristatus | reverse complement strand
TGTAGTTGGTTTTGTTTGGTTTTTTTGTGGGTTTTTTTTTTTTTTTTTTTTGTTTGTTTACTTGTTTGTTTTTGTGGGTTTTTTTTGTTTGTTTGTTTTGTTGTTTAATATGTATGCTTTTGTCTTAGTGGTTTTTTTGTGATTTTTTTTTTTTTAATAAATATGTTTATGGTTATTCTCATTCTTAATGTGAAGTTTTTTTCCCAACTTTGAATGCTAACTTCCGATTTATTTCTTGATATGCTTTTCATTGTAAGTCATACCTACAACTATTTTTTTTTTTTTGTCTGTAATTCAAATCTAATTAAATGAGGGCTTGTTTGGTGTGGTAATTTCCCATAGTAAAGGCTACCTTGAAGAATCTTGTAAAATGGAAAATCTTAAATGTAAGAAAACAAGGGACAAACTGTGACAGAACTTAACGCTTTTTGGCAAGAATTTTTGCTGTTCAGTGTCAAGGCACATCATGGGGCATCAGGCTGGGCCAAGGCTGGACTGGGATGTGATCTTATTGGTGGACAATAGGATCAGGCCTGGTGAGGGAGAACAGAGTCAAACACAGCCCTGGGATGGTTGGGCAGGACCGTGGGGACAGAATGGGGGGAGGCTGAGGAGAACCAGTATGGGTTCGTCAGCTCCTGGAGAGCAATTAGGTCTTTTTTATGATAATTTGAGCTGAAAAAAAGAAATTATAATAACAGTGCAAATTTCATTAGGTTTCAGAAAGCTTCCTCCCACTGTATCTAATTTTATTCTCCTTGAAATCCTAAATGTTTCTGATTACATGGTCATGCTATAATTTAGCCTGTAAAACTGTCATAGTAGACAAAATCTGTGGTAGTCTTAACCTCTGAAGCATCATAGGCAAACTATACATTATTCAATTCGGTAAAACTTTCTAGAACATAGATTATATAATAAGGGAGCATTTTTTTCTCTAGAGGCTCACCTATGTCTGCTCAATGAACATGGAATATGTGAAGAGGCTCCATTCTCGGTGTTCCAACACATCTTGTTTCAGTTCATTTGGAAACAGGAAGTCCAGGATTGTAGGGAAGTAACAAACAATGGTGGAATTTTAAAATAAAATTCCTTATTCCTTCCTGAATTTGAGATCTATTTCTCCTACACCACCTTCAGCAATCTTCTCTCTCCGGTGTTTCTTTTTCGCATTCATATTGAATAGGTCTTCTGCTGGAACTTATTTTTTGTCAGGCTCAGAAGAATAGGCTAATATAGTAAATCCTACACTCACCTCAGTTGTTACAGGCATGTCATAGATCTCAGTAAAAGAATTAATCAAGAATTTTTTTTAAAATGTGTTGAAAACTTGGTTTGATGTGTTCAAGAAACATGTCACTTTTAACAGAGTTTTAACTGGGATTTAAAAAGAAAATGACTTTTCAGATTTTTTTTTATTCATGAATGAAAACTGAGTTAAAAAAAATAAACAAGATTTGATACTGTGTTGGCCAAATAATTTTGTTCAGGTTTGACTTCTTGATTTGACCGGGTATTTCATATCAATTTTAATGGAAATTAATTCATTAGTGTTATACTTAGAAACAAACTGGAAGAATAGTGACTTGGAAAGATTTTTTTTTTGTTATATATGCAGAATACAGCATTACAGCTAGAGGAACTTATTTTCCTGAAATAATATTTGTAGTTTTCTCCGTGGTGGTGTCATTTACTGTACCTTTCTAATATTTATTTTTTCCCTCCTACTCTTTTCTTGAAATTTCTTTGGAGGAAGTGGAAACATATATCACAAATATTCATAAATAAATTTATCATTCGATAGCCTTGTGATAGAAAAGTTTTGTTTATTAAACACCAAACAGTCATAATGTTCAATTTTAGAAGGCTAGGTTTTAATGGTTGTTATATTCACTGCATAATTCTGTTGTTTCTGTCTATAGATACAATTTTTCTTCAAAGTGAATAGAAAACTGAATGCATAGAAAAATGATAAGAAGTCCATTAAAAACCATTACTGTATGACTGTGTGAATTGTCAAAGCAGAAATAGATGTGTTTTTTCAAGTGCGGAAACAGCAATTGGTTCTTAACTGTTGGTTATCTGCTCAGACGTATGACTTTCTCTATGGAGACCAGCATGTTATTTGACCAGACAATACTTTAAAAATCACAGTTCATACTTTGAATTTGATCAAGTCTTCTGCTGTCTTTCAACTAAAGAAGAAATGTAGTAAAATAAAACCAAAGTGGATGCTTGTCTCTCAACAACTCTTAAAATTTTTCGTAACTTTCTTTGAAGAACCAACTTTTGTTTTCTCAACACAGTTTGAAATGATCTTTCTGGGTAATAATACCTTGTTAGCAGACAATGAAAGATATAACAGGCAGATGGTCTGTGTTATGAAAATTCCTTTTATCAGACCAGTTTAATCTGGAAACTATTAGAATGGAGGAGTTAAATGCTGTCAGAATTAGTATTGCTAGTGAGATTATAAATCTCATTATAATCTTTTAGGTTTAACGTTCTATAATACATGTTTGATTGTTACCATCTTTATAACACCTGAGCCAAGACAGTCCAATGGGATAAATACTATTTACATCTGGGAAAGATTTGACCCTGGGCACATCTAAAAGTGAATAAAAGCTTGTCTTCTACTCTTCTTTCTTTTTTCATGTGTGAGTTATCTTGCCAATCCTATGTTAACTAGATTAATGGGGTAGAAAAAAGGCATTTCTTCCTGCATGATACAAAGGCTGTAGCTAAGTGCAGTGTGTTTCCTGCTTAGTGCTTCATGAGTGTTGAGAACCTAATGAGCTCATATCTTCTTTCTGAAAGAGGAAGAAAAAAAATTCTGGCCTAATGACTGCTTTTACAGCCAGCAATAGCAGTGCAGTTAATATATTGCTACGTGGGAATTGCTTCTGGCAGCTGTCACAGTGTACATTTACCGTTAAGTGCTGGGGTGTAGACATTGCTCTTGCTCTTGATTAACTAGGGAGTAATCAGGGAAAGAAAGGTGCAAGCAATGCAAAGGGTGACTTGAAAGAAAGACCTGTCTCCCAGCACAGTGACTACGCTTCCTCTTAAGATTTTTCTCACAGGCAAATTGAACTTTCTAGAGCTGCTAAAGCTGGGCCGGCTAATGGACCTTTAATTGGTGCTGTAGTTCAGATCCTTTGCTGTAACACAGTCTTTTCCCCTGTCATAACACTCCCCTAAAACTTCTGAGAATCAAGTTATATTTCCAATTTGAATGATTTTTTTTCCCTATGAGAAAAGAAAGATTCTGTGATAATTAGACTATCTTTCAATACTATTAGTTTTGTTTTGGAAAGGTGAAAAATAGCATGGAAGAGATATATGCCTACGGCATAAAAATAAAACAGTGGACCATCACCTGTAGAGGGTGAAGCAATTTGTGAAGCTTATCATTGTGATATAAATAGAAAATGTTATAAACAGAAAAAGCTTTACACAGAGAACTGGTAAAAGTGTTTAATATCTTAAACTAATCTAACCCGATGACGATCTGGAAGATCTGGTTTTACTGACTTTCAAGACTCAATGTTGAGCTTTTTTTTTTTTTTTTTTCTTTTTGTGAAATCATTTTGAAAAGGCATAAACAGGGACCTTTGATAGAAGGATGAGTGCAAATTGCTTACTCTAACAATATTATTCTGTAAATGTCAGGAATATAAAATAATTGGGTTTGGATTTTGCTTCTACTGCCAGTAATTTGCCACAGTAAGTTTTCTGATCGACTTACAACTTTGTAAGAGTATCTCTAAGTCAGATGGGCTCTTAAGGAAACTAAAATTATTTTTTATTATTATAAAAGAACTTGGGTTTATGTTGTGTGGGTCTTTTTGAAAGAAATGTAAAAATGTTAATCAACCTACCTGAACATAATAAGGTTTCATCGCTGTATTCATCTGTATTTCTTCAAAAATATACATGCAAGCCTTACACATTCTCAGAACTGCTACCTATAAGACTTGTTATGATTCACCAGGATGCTTGTGTTATCAAATTATTATCCCATTAAAAAAAAACCCCAAACCATTTATAATAATAATCGGTCTACAAACTGTCCAACTGTTGCAGCGGCTGTAATAGTAACATGGATTCAGTGAATGGACATATGGTTATATTCAATTAATTATTTGAGCACTGGACTGTACTGTATACATGTAGGGAGTTTAGAACATGTTGTCATTGCAGATGCTGTGATAGAGACAAAAGTAGTGACTTTACTTTAGGGAAGCATATTGCTGATTTAGGAGTGTAATGACCCTTGACAAACTCATTCGTAAGTGTTATATACTGTTGACATAATAGCACAAGTTCAGGAACATTTTCCTTAATTGCCTTTTTTGATTGTTGACAAGTTTTGTTTTCTAAAACAAGATCAAGAAGAAAGTCTATTATTCCAAAATAAGGCAGATAGGAAACTTTTGCTAATTTTATAAGACATACTGCTTTTATTCAGATATGCTTGTACTAGTAGGTAAGACATTTGATTTCAGAATTGCTATCAAGGGAGTTAGTAGGCTGTCAAGCTCTAGGAGGTTAATGATATAGTCTCTAGAAATAGTTGAATTGTTTTTCTGTGAAAATAAATTATCTAAGCAATTACGCCTTCTTTATTCTGTTAGACAATCATTTATCAAATGATCTTCATTCCTTGAATGTGATTTTTATGCATAAATGTAATCGGAATATCTTACATAACAGTATACAGGGGAAGGGGGTAGATATGTGTTGTCCACTTAAACTATATTTTATCCATTATTTGTGGAGTGTAATTGATTTCATCTGGTGTTTGGTTTTTATTAATTTAACTGTTTGGGAGAACTATGTAACTGTCAGTTTTTAAACAGAGGAATAGCAGAATAAAAATAAAAAAAAATTATCGCACAGTTAGAACTGGTATCCAGTTGTCAGGATTTCCAAAACCAGTGCAACTTTCAAAAACAAATGAAATGTGATTTTTCTTTTCCAAACCATGTGATGATCTATGAAATGTTATTACTTAATCTTCTACCTGAAATAACTATCAAAGTAGAGAGCATCAGTTTAAGAGACTTTGCCTTGGTCTGCCTAGTTTCTTCCTGGAATACTTTAAAGTGAGACAGCATAAACAGCTGGTGGGGAGAGGCACATTGTTGCTCCCTGTGTCCCATAGTGTCTGGTTTGCTGTTAATATTTCCTCAGAATTTCCTTATCTGGTGATTGCCAAGGAATAAACACAGTTTAATGTTTTCCGATACGGCAGTTTTGTGTTACTACTACAGGACACTTTTATGAAAAGTGGATTCTGCTAAAAGGCCATTTAAATTTTGCATTTCTTTACTCCATCAGTCACTTGATGATTTCACCTCTTGAGACACTCCTTCTGGTTTCCTTCTCAAATAGAAGAACTAATGTCATGGCCAAAGAGCCAAACCGGGACTGGAGTAACTAGGTTAAATTTCCATCCATTTTAACACTGAGCATAGAGCTATGGATAGTTTGGCTTTAGTTTGGGGTTTGTTTCCCCTCTACTATTTCCGAAGGAAAATATTAACATTTCAACTGCAGTCAAAAGTTCTCTTCTTTATTTTGTAAGTACACTATAAAAAGGATCATACCCTGTATGCTACATTCTCTTAACACTGAAACAGCATGACTATATTGTTATTGTTGTATATAGATATTCATATATACATATATTTATATATATATATGTATAGCAGATGAAGATTAGGTGTGCCATGGGAGTGAATAGTTGCATATGTACTGTGAATTGATTGATTGATTGATTTGGTTTAATGAAGCAAACGTTATTACTGAAGTTAACCACATTATTGAATATTTGGTCATGGCTGTAAGTTAAATTTTAAAAGGACGTTCAATCAAGGCTTTGATTCTACTCTTTTTTAAAAAGGAGTATTGCTTAAAATTTTAAAGGAAGGGGAAGAGAGGAGAATAATTGCTTTACATTTGGAATCTGTAATGCTCTTGCATCCACCAAATGTAAGCATAAGGTCCTGGATAGAAATTTCACTTCCCCTTTTTTTAAAAAAAAAAAAGTAAACGTTTTCTCCAAGCTACATTCTCATTGTAGATGTGCAGGAAAGCACAGTTCAAAGATATTTCATTCTTCAACATTGTAAAATAATCTTTACAACCTAAAGAAGAGAAAAATTAGAAGATCAGACAGGGATCCAGAAATCAAATTTTAATCATCTGGGTTGTGTAGAAGTCTTGGATAGAGTATTGTTTTTCTAAATATTTTTATGGACATTATGCAAAACAGCCAATGAAAATGAAGAAATGGTAACATCATTCAGATAGATTAAATAGTATTGCTCCCATATGATTTTATCGCTAAGTTTTATCTGTGAGGCAAGCATGAACAATCTATTTAACTAAACATTTATGTCTCTAAAGGAAGAATTTTCATTTACTACTCAGTTTTCACAAGAGAATTTTTGGAATATACATCAGACTTCTTAATGCCAAATCAAATAACCCCATGTCTATGTATATACTATATCATACGATCATATGAATTTTAATTATTTTATTGCAGCATATTTCTCTTTTGTTTTTTATCACTATGATAAATTAATTCTTCTTGAAAAGTCTTTGCCAACTTCTGTGGCATTTTTACCTCACTATTCTTCATGGAAGGGAAGAGGGAAAAAGAACACTGCAATGCAATATAAAACTGAGGTAATTTTGGATAATGCAGTTTAAAAGTGGACTTTATGTTCTAAATGACCCCCTAGAAAAATTCAATGCTAGATAGCCATTCAAATGACACAACTGTAATAAAATCTGCCAGAAAAACTTGATTTTATATCCTCTAGAATATTAAGCAATGTAATGTTAAACAAAGAAACTCATGAAAAACCATTATGTTCTGTGGGATCCTCATGTGACTTTTCCTCTGAAAAAAGTGAATCTATAAGAAGTGGTTCCTCTTAGGCCTCAGCTGATGCAATGGGCACTGCTATTTGTGGTTTGTATAACTCCACAAAACCTGAATTCCATTTTTGATCCATGAAGGAATAAAAATCAGTCTCTGAAAGCCTAAGAATTAAGTAATAAATCATTCCCCTGCTCCTTTGGAGTGAAATAAGAGAAATGTGCAGGTAGATGTTTGAACAGTTAGTCTGCTTATTCCTTCAGTACAGAAGAACAATTCAGCACTATATTTGCTTAGGGTTGTCTTTTTAGTTTTCAAAATTGTAACATAGAATTAAGTATAAGTCAGACGGATTGACAAGTCAGGTACATAAAGAGCAGACCTTATACAGTAATAGGAGTTTTCGTCTTTCTCATGTTTGAAACCAGCAGAGAACATTAAGCAACTAGTAAACTTCTAACCATGACATTAAAGATGTTATGATTTAAGAAAAAAAAAGAAATCAAAAGGTCTAAAAGTCATGCTATCTTCAATACTAAAAAGAGAAGACTGAGTGAAATTTCTCTCTTTCACATACGGAGAAATGAGCCCTGTAAGGAAGATTGAAGATTTTTTTTTTTTTTCCCATTGAAAGGAGGGTAAAAAAAAAGCATTGATTAGAGTGGACTTGAAAGTTATAGATGAAGTTAAAAATTTTTACTCCATATCTCACCACAACAAGAAAAGTAAATGTAATATGCTGCGGGGTAGTAATCAAATCAAATTTATTATTTTCCACATGCCATGTACAAATGGGATTTTTATTTCTTTATCTGGTATTGTAATTAATAAATTGTCAATATATTTTACCTGAGTTAAAATAGTGGGTAACAGAAAACTACATAATTTTACCTGATTTATTAAATGTGTATGGCACTGGATGGAATATAATTGGATTTAATTTACAGTGATGTCCAGGTTTCTTTTTTCAATGTGTCTGTTTCTAAGACTGCATATATTTATACACAAATCACTATCAGTCAATTTTTTTACATGACAAATGTGAAGCGATTATAGGGAGGATTTATGTGACCATTATTCTGTGTGGGAGTAATTGATTTGACTAGATCAATGATTACTGAGCATTCACACATTCATAGGTCTTTTGCTTCTTCGTTTATTTTAAATTCAAATTTAATATTATGCTTTATAATTTTTAAGGAATATAAGTTTGGATTTTTTTTTTTCTGTTTTATACATTGTTTTAAAGGAAAATGGGAAATATTAGTTTTGCAGACAAACAGTTAAATTTTTGGTTTTTTCCTTTTTGGCCACTCAGTGTGATTCTGGTAATTTTATGAAACTTGTCTCTTCAGAGAGATTTAGAGCTTGGGGTATATTTCAATAATATTATATTGGTACGCTATATAATTCTGCATCAAAGTGATCCTTGCCTTGCTTTGGAAGAAGCAGGATTTATTCCAACAAGATGAGTGTATTAGAGTCTATTTGTGAGGGGATTTAATTGTTTCCAGCGGGGAGTCACTCAGTAGGACTGTACCTACTGCTTGCAGGTTTTTTGCACCTTTTCTTTTCCATGGCACCAGTTAAGAGCTGATCAGTTTATCAGTGTCTAAGAAATAAAATTAGGAAGGACCTTTTCCAAGGACAATGGGGTCACCATATAACTTAGTAGCAGCTTTTTTTGGTAAATTGTGTAACACTCAGAAGAAAGGGATTGCTTTAAATTTACTACCTTTCTTTTGCCTCGGTTTGCTAAACTTAATGGAGAGTGAAAATTGTTTCTTTAGGTAATTTTCAGTGATCTGATGGCTACCCTCAGTGCTGTCTGTGTGATCTCTACACAGAAAAGAACCTAACCCTTCAAAACCATATAAAATCAAAATGTAGATAAAGTGCAACGCTTGACAGAGTTATGTTATGACAAATAGAAGTGTTATTCCACTTATTCATAGCTAAGAGGAAAATTGAAGTATTTTTAAAAATTCAGAGGTAATTGGGAAGGATTGAAATGTTCTGAAACAAAAACTCTAAAGGCCAAGGTCAAAAATTAAATAATTGGATGAAGCTGATAATAATTATAAATCGAGATAAAGTATTAGAACCTGGTACTTTTTGCTCATTACTAAGTCACTAAGAAATTACTTGGTTTAGAGGAATTTGATAGGAATACTCTAAGGGCACAGAATAACAGAGATCATTCAGATCTATTTGTACTACTGATTGTATCTGATAGTTTTCACATACAGTTATCTTTTTCTTTCTCTTAACTGGGGTGAAAAAAGATAACAGATATGATTCATTAAACACTGCAGAAATCTGCACTATTTCCTGTGGTTTTGTGATACATATAATAAAATATTCAAGGCCCTGATACAGTTTGATGATTTAGCACAAGTCGAAGAATATTTTGGTGAAACATCGAACGGTTGTAACGCGATAAATCTTCTTAAAAAAATTAATATATTTCCTCATGAGAAAATGAGGGAAATTTTGTTTATCTTCTTTCTGGCAGAGTGTGCATGAAAGATTGCAAAAAAAAAAAATATATATTTGGAAGCATGAAGTCTTATCATTTTAAAAAGGAAGTGCATTCAGCACCAATTTCAGTTGTTACCACTGGATATTTGGAGAGAAATCAGGTTTTATCTTTTTATATTTATTAAAGATTTCTCAAAAAACCCCACCTTTTAATCTTGTATCCAAACCACAGTTGAATAATCTCAAGAAAACAGAACTGAAATAAATACTGTAGTGTTGGTGTGTGGGGAGAGAGATGTTCTGGACTACAAGTTGTCACTTGTGTTACACACCTGAGTATGTGTCTACACTCAGCATGTGTGCCCACAGTCTGGCAGAGCCCTCTCTGTTCCTTCATGGCAGGATGCAGTACCACTGCACCCCAACAAGCTGAATCCAGGCTCTGGGGTGCTCATGTGTTGTCAATTGGCTGAAGCTGTGGTGAAAAGACAAGTGCAAGGGCGGGATTGGAGAGTTATGGGGCCAGGAACAGGCATACTCCCAAGGTTGCTCAGCAGAGGACCAAGGGTGCTCATCATAGCTTGTATTTGGCCATGTTACTTCTCAGAGGTATTTCCCAAATATCTCTTCTTCCGACTTATGGCCACATAGCCGCATCAGCTACTGGCCTGAAGCCTGGGCAGCTGAATTCCTGAAGCTGGGTGTAGGGGAGTGATTTGCACTCAGGCCCCTGATGACTGGTATAGAAAATGTGCCATTCCAACTAAAAGTGTCCTTTGTTCAGTGTCTGCTTCCTTTTTGGAGCACTGAAAGAATTGTGCACCAGTTACAGTCTTCATGAGGACAATGACACACATTTAGGAACCAAAGCCAGTGCAAGCAGTTGCCTACTATGTTAGAAAATCTCAGTGATTTGAAAAGACTGAAATCTGGCTCCCTGTTTAACTGGTGTCTGTAAAGGCCAGTAACCAGGAGCACCGTGGTCGTGGTGTGTGTGAAGAGTTCATGTGGCAATTGATGTGAATACAGTGCTCAGGGTGGCTTGAGACGGTGCGTTGTCCCGAATGTGGACTCACTATCCAGTGCTCAGCACAAATTCATACACCGAGATGAGGTATTTCTATTTTTTATTCCAGTTTGCACAGAGCAGAGGGCTGGGTGGTAATGCTGTTTCAGAAATGATCCAGTTTGGATAGTGGTAGATAGTGAGTAGAAACTTTTCCTGCACAGACAGTCAGGTAGGACATTCTTTTACAGGTAGATAACATATTTAAGAGACTTTTTGTACGTCAGTAAGAAAACAAGTAGTGAATAATTATGCATGGTCCACAGTGGTAGACAGAACCATGAGACAGCTGGATTGTTAGAGTTGAGCACAACAGTGATTCAAGGAGTCAAGTTTGATCCAGGTCAAGATGTAGCTGGAAGGATCTTTGTAACAGGGACTCTCATTGCCACTTGAATAGTAACTGACCATCCTGTTCAAAAAATCTCATTTCACATGCAAGTGTTCAGTTATGGCAATATTCTACCCTGTTTTTTCCCCATCTATTAATATGCAACCTGCCTTGAGCATCTACGTAACATAAAAAAAAAAAGTTTTTCTCCATGAAGGTGGTCATATACTGGCATAGATGCTCAGAGAAGCTGTGACATCTTCATCCTTGGTGATATACAAAACCCAAATAGGTATGTCATTAAGCAACACTCTTTGACTTCGAAGTTCATTCTGCTTTGAACAGGGCATTTTTGATCTCCAAATATCCATTACAATATATTTTTTTCTATGTTTAGTATTTTAAAATCTCAGTTGTTTATGGAAGGAAATATTTTTTATTCATATGTGTTCTTTTCCTAATTTAAGAAAAAAATCACAACTCCTGACTGGTGCCTCAAGGCACTATATGAAGCAAATATGATAGTGAATGTCAAAGGTTTACTTGTTCTAAAATACTAAGCAGGGAATTTTTCCCTTCCTCCTGCCCCACTGTGTGGAAGGGTTGTTGAATGGGCAGGTTGGTTTTGCCTTGGGTATGTGACACAAAAGAACTGGCCAGCAGATTTGACATTCCTGGCTAATGGCCCTGGAAAAATCTGTGGGGAGGGCGAAGAGTCTCTTTTCTTTTTCCCTCTCCTGGGAAACCACACACACTTTGTTGTTGCCTTAACTGAGGCAAGGCGTGGGTTGGAAAAGCTCTGAGGTTGCTTGTTCTCAGCCTGGCCACCTGACTGGTTTGTTTTTTTTTCTGGCCCTGTTTTGCCTGCATACTTTTTCTGCCCCAGCGCGGACTTGTTAGACTTCATTGGAGAGGAATTATTTGGGAAGGAGGTAATATTTTTTCTTTTCCTCCTCGGCTCCTGTGTTTTGGCAGTGGTTTTTGTGTACATTGGCGGAAAAAGAGGAAGTCACACAGCCAGCCGCAGACAGCATGAGTTTTCTTGGGAAAGAACCCTTTTTTCTCCTCTCTCCCCTTCTCGGTGCAGGGATTTTCAGTTTCTCCTGCAAACCCGCGGCACTGACGTGGCAACTGCCAGATCCAACAGTGCCCCCTGTCGACCAACACCGAGCACTGCAGGCTCTGCACCTCCAGAGATCCAACAGCACCCCCTGCTGACTGTGGTTAGAATTGCACCAAAAAAGCACAAACTGAACTGTTTACTTTTTTTGAAGAGATTTTTGGGTATAGAATTATTTTTTGATTGTTTTCTTTATGTTCTTTTGTTGTTCTGCCAATACACATATATCCTTTAACAAAGGGCTGTTATTTTTCCTTTCTCCACACTTTCTCAATTGGAGCCTCTTAATTTCAGATTTACAATTGCTTAGAGGAAGGAGTTTTGATCTTCCTCATAACTCATCCTCCTTAGCAAAACTCTTCTGTCTCATTAAACTGAGACAGTGACAATAGTAGAAGCTACCTGTCAAGTTTTTCGCTGTAGATTTCTTTAAATGTTTAATAATTGTTTTGGAGAACAACAATGCTTAATAGTTTTGTTTTAATGGTTCTGAGAACAAAAATATATTCTGACCTTCGGCCAGTATACTCGTGGCTCATTTCACTAGAACAAAAATTTCTACTTATTGTTTCCTAAACTCTTCTCATTCATTTTTTATCATAACTGATACATGCTGTTACTCACTTTCTGTAAATATCACAGTCTATGCCACAAAAAATTTGTAAAATTTGGGATTGACCTGTGTTTCTATTTGTTTTTGTAGTCAAGAAAATAAAGAAGGAATTGGAGAAGGCAAAAGTAAAAAAGATATTTCCTTCCAATATGAAAGTCTAAAGTTTTTGAACCTTTCTTTCTTTTATTGATTGCATAGAGGGTGTGCGAATGTTGAACACAGAGAGTCATGTCTGAACTTTATAAGCCGTGCTGAGATTCGGAGTATGTTTATGGAGATTTGGCGCTACTGGGTTGCATTTGACACTTTGATAAACACACCTCCAAGTTCAGGTAAGGCAACTCTGAGAAGGTAGATTATCCCTTGAAATCCAGGAAAATTTTTTTGTTAATTAGCAGAACCTTTTGAATGACAGTGACAGCATTATAGTGAAGCCTGCTGTGAAGATGGGAAAAATCCTAGTGGGATGTTAGCAAGAGTATGTTAGTGTGTGTTCTAATAGCCTTCACTCTGAAAGTTTTGGGCTGGTTATTGGATTTGAAAGTGATGCAGATGTATTTCTTGGCCCTCCTTGTTGTGGTAGTTTATTAGGTAAAAAAAAGCACCACAGCAAGTAATGTTAAAATATTCAAATTGGTTCACAGGATTTTGTTTTATTATTCTTTCATGCATCAGAAAGCTTATATCACTTTGGGACTGCTAAAGGTTAAGATTTGTTCATTTGATTTAGCAAACATCTACAAAATAATCTCTCATGTAGTGAGATGCCACCAAATGCCACCAAATCTGCAAGTTGAAGTAGTAAGTAAGAACCATGTTAGTAATATGTGATATATAGGTATGATTTTTAAAAAGACAGTTATAATTGTGCAATGGTTGACAATTTCATATTAAAGCCACTGGGATTTCTGAAAAAGGAATAGGAACCCAGAATTTCCCTATGAGTTTGAATGGAGTTTCAATCTGTTAATATTTTAAGAACTCAAAAAAAAATTTCTTAAATAATCCCAAACATTGTATAAGCACATTTTAGCAAAATCAGGCACTTTATAATTGTTAAAAGCTTAACTATAAGCTTAGCTCCTTAAATGGAAGCAGCTTTTAATATTGAGAGAATAAATTTCTCATTTTTATATTTCAGAACTACTGATTCTTAGCTTTCAATTTAAGAAATTGGAGGCATGGAGGCAATGCTAAAATTTTAGTATTAAATGGACAACTTTTAATTCAGATGCAGAAAAGGTTTTTTTCAGTCATACTTAAAAAAAATTATCTTTTGTACTTTATAATGGATTTCTAAAATTAAGGATGGTAATTGAAGAAATGGAGAACAAATTAAATGTATTATTTACATACTAAATTAAATTCTATAAATAATTAGAAGAATCTCAGAAACTTTTACATGAACTACTGGAAAGAAAGAACTTTTTTGCTTTTTTTTTTTTTTTTGTGCAAAAGAATCACATTTTGACCTTTCATTTTAAAAGAAGAACATTTTCTATATATAAGTTCTAATTTTTTGTACTGCTCATAATTCTTCCAAAATTGTAAATATATATATTTTTAAATACTAGCTAAACATACATTTTAGTGATGATTCATCAGTTTGGAGGATTAGCAGAAATTTTGTCTCATTGTGAATCAGTGTTTGTATAAAACAAGTATTTGTAACAAGTTTCTGTGATATACAGGAGGTTATTATTAACCAAGTTCAGTCTCCTTCTTTTTAAAATAGTTCTGAGCATATGTACAGTCCAGAAGTGACACTAAGGTATTGAAAATGTCTAAAGTCAGTCTTGTTGAGGTTTAACCCTAGCTGACAACTAAGCACCACATAGACACTTGGTCACTCCCCATTCCCTGCTCCCTGGAGGGATGAGGAGGAGAATTAGCAAAAATAAAACTCATAGGTAGAGAAAAGTGCAGTTTAATAATTGAAAAAAAGTAAAATATAATACTAATAATAAATAGTAATTCAAAGGAGAAAGAGAAGAATAAAATCCAAGAGAAGCAAATGATGATACAGTTGCTAACCATCTGATGCTCAGCCCATCCGCAGTCTGTGACTGGCCCTCCTGGCCAACTTCCCCCAGTTTATATAGTGGGCATGACATCCTATGTTATGGAGTAGCCCTTTGGCCAGTTCAGGTCAGCTGTCCTCATCATGCTTCCCCCCAGTTTCTTGTGCAGCTCCTCACTGGCAGAACATGGGAAACTGAAAACTCCTTACCTTAGGGTAAGATCCACTTATCAACAACCAAAACATCAGTGTGCTGCTAACTATACTTTTATACTGAATCTAAAGCACAGCTCTTACTAGGAAGAAATTAAGGTCTATCCCAGTTGAAACCAGGACAAGTCTCAAGGTAAATATTTGCTGTACTTCGTGACATGTAAAAATGCATACGATGTGCAGCACGGAATGGATAAGAGAAATTCCACATGAAAAAAGGTGAACTGGGCATCATGCCTGAAGGAAGAATGAGTTCAAGAGAGTGACAGAGATAATTTTAAGATCACAAATAAAGGGAAACTCAGTTTAAGGATGTATCATTTTTAGCAATCTCTATTCAAAGAGAAATTGAAGAAAGAATGTTATAAGTGACTAAGTCAAATTACTGAGGATGAGAACAAAAGAGTGCAGGTGTGAAAAGAGAAGCAAGAAGTTGAAGCATAAAACAAATGACAACAAATAAGGCATTGCAAATATAGAAATGGAAGAACTTTGTATGCATGCTTAAAGTGAGTGGATAGTTAGGAAACAGTTTCCCCATTACTTGTAGGAAATGGTACAAGAGTAATGAAGAGTATTTTTTATTATTATTAGTCCTTGTTTTAAATGCTCATTAATGAGTAGAGATCTAACGTTTTAAAGGAGCAAAGGAAATTTGCTAAGTGTAACTCAGAATTGGAATTAGACATGAAAAAGCCTCAGGCCGCATACTGTGAACATTTTCCTGGATATGCTGATCTTTAAACCTCCTGAAGTAAAAGGCAACCCCAGAGGCAGTTCATGGTGGAAAATAAGGGAGCAGTGAAGGCCACTGCCCTGTCAGGAGAAGCTGCAACCTTAGAGATAAGTGGAGAAACATCCTGACTAGAGACCCCAGTGCATAATACTATTATTCAACCAAAGTGTCACGTCAGGCATGGGAAACCTAAATTGTAAGGGTACAATTGCTCAGGGATTTCTTTACTTGTGGTCTCTTTCCAAAGACACACAGCTCAAACTGTCTTTATTTTGGTACCATTCCATTACTAAATTATTTTTTCCTTGAATCAGACTTCTGAGATTCTGCTGCACCTAGAATGAAGAAATTTCTTTAACAAATATAAATGCAATTAACTGAGAAAGGTACAAAGATGAAAGCATAAAGATTACTGACATGATAGTTTTGAATGTTGAGATCTGCTATATACTATTTACAGGTTCATTTGTCATTCATAATTTTGTATTAGGGAAGTTGCACTGGTTAGAAAAATCTTGGAACAACGTAGGTTGGAAGGGACCTTTTCAGGTCATGTTGTCCAGCTAAGTCTTAAACACCCCAAAGGATGAAGATGCTATACCTAGATCTAGTTGAAATTCCCTGTGTCATAACTTGGGCCCATTCCTCTTCTTCTTTTACTGTGTACTGCAAAAAGAGGTATAGTTTCATCTTGTCCATGTCACTCCACTTGGGAGTTGTAAAAATGTTAAAGTCTCCATTAGCCTTCTCTTACTAAGGATGAACAAATCCAACTCTCTCAGCTTTTCCTCCTATACTGTGTTTTCCAGTCACCTGACTATTCTGGTGACCCTACAGTGAACTTGATCTAGTACACCAGTGTTTTTCTTGTACAGGACAGCCAAAATGGGCACAGTACTACATATTTGGTCTTACAGGAGCCAAAAAAAATTGGTAGAATCCCTTGCAGTACATGTCACTAACCCTGACTTTGCAAGGCTTTCAACACCATTTCCAGTAATATTTTTCTTTTCATACTGGGACATAACAGTCTGGATTGGATGACAACTAAATGGATAAAAGTGGATATAAGTTTGGGATCAGACAGTAGTGATTGTACTCTAAGTGGAGGCTGGTAACCAGTGCAGTAGTGCAGGGGACTGTTCTGGAACCTCTTTTGTTCAAAATCTTTATCAGTGACCTGGCAGAGGTGATGGAGGAGACTCTAATCAAGTCTGGAAATGACACCAAATTGAGGAACTTGTCAATACATTAAAGGACAGGACTGCAATTCAGTGAGACCTAGAGAAGCTGGAGGAATGGGCCAATAGAAATGACACGAAACGCAATAAGGGCAAAGCCAAGTGCTGCCTGTTCTCAAGGATGGGGACTCATAGGATGGGGGCTATCTGACTGGGAGCAGCCCTTTGGGAAGTGGCCTGGGGGCCTTGGTAGACACCAGGATGAGCCAGCAGTGTGTCCTGGCTGCAGAGACCAATGGTACCCTGTGAAGTATTTAGAGGGACATAGCCAGAACTTTGAGGGGAGGTATTACTCCCTGATACTTGGAATTCATGAGAACCCATCTGAAATACTGTATCCAGTTTTGAGTCCCTCAATATTAGAAGGAAATTGATGAGTGAGTTCAGCATAGGTTACTGGCTGGGAGATTAGTACCTGCCCTGTGAGAAGAGACTGAGGAACTGAGACTTGTTCACCCTGAAGGAGAGATCATCTCAGGAGTGCTTAACAAGAATGTCTCAGTACCTGTGTGAGGGTTATCAAGAAGCTGAAAGGGGACTCTCCTCACTGGTGCAAGGTGGGAAGATGAAAGGCAGCAAGTGTAAGGGGATTTCAGACTGGTTGTTAAGAAACACTTTTTCGCTTTGAGTAGAGGCAGGAAGTAGAGCAGGCTGCCCAGACAGGCTGTGCGTTCCGTGTCTTAGCAAGTTTTCAAGACCTGTCTGGATAAAGCTCTGAGTAACCTAGTTTGACTGCATAGATGACCCTACTTCCAGCAACGGGATGAACTAAACAGTTCTTGAGGTACCTTCCAGTTCGCCTTTATGATTCCATCTCTGTATGTGTGTTTGAAATTCTATAATGAAAGGGCACACTACTGAACCATGTTCAACTTGTTCACCCAGACTTCCAGGCAATTTTTTTGCGAAGCAAGCGTACAACTTCACTTGAAATAAATGGGAACAGGAAGAAGTACAGACACAAAATCTGAAGTTTTATAGAAGATTTAGCTTAAGTATCTGGAAAGTTAGTAATAAAATAAATTAATACAAAAAAAAGAGTTAGTATTTAAAAAACATAAGTAAGAGTCAGTACATAATTATTAGAAATTTCATTTTTTTATTACTTATAAAAGAATGGAATAAATTGTATGAACTATTCTGTATTTTTGACAGAAATACTTTTACTGTTGTATATTTTCCATATCATTTTTCAAATTAAAAAAACTCTATTCTCAAAAATCAAAAATTACATGAAGAAAATTAAATTATACTTTTTTGACTGCTGTTCCTGAAAGTTATATCACTTTTGCTTTCTATAGGAGAAAGTGACATCATGAAGGTCTTTTCTATCACAGAAATGACAGACAGAAAGAAACTCCCATTAATTTTCTGGGGTTTTTTTTTTAACTTTTCATCTAAGATTTGGATAAATATTTTTAAAAAAATATTTTAGTTCATTGTTGTTTTGCTTCATATTGTTTCATGTGAGTAAATTTATTTTTCCAGTCATTTCATATGTCATATAGAATTAAGACCTGTCACTCACTGTTTTGTTGAGCTGGACACTAATATCTTTCAGTTCTGTACTAACTCTGAGAAATCTTTTGAATGTGTTTGTGACATATCAGTATATTTCTTCTATTCTCAGTCTTCTGTGACATTGACAGTGAATCCATCCTGCAGTTTGCCAGTTAATTTTTAATGACAGCACTAAGTTCTTCAAGTATGTTCTTCCTACTTTGCATTTCTAGGACTACATCATACAGGACTGATTCCTAAATAGTTAGAGCAAAGGTATGTCAAGTGCTCAGAAACTCTCAATAAGTCAGTAAAAGTACAATGTGAAAGATATAAAGCATCAGCTAAATTTTTAAAACCTGGAGCTGTTATTACCATTTTTTATTATTACTATAGCTCCTCGCTGTAATAAATCAGAGGTCAAAGTTTCAGAAATCTACTGTAATATAAAATAAATATCAGTTCAAATAACCCACTCAAGTTCCAAGTATGAGCCTTTTGAGCTGTAATAAAAGTGCTTTCATAGAATTTCCAGAAAGGATTTCAGTGACGGTTGAGAGAAAGGGACTGCTGAATGGTTTTATGGATAGCAAGACTTTCTCTTTTAATGTAACATAAATTTTATTTTACATGTCAGTCCTCTCCAACTTTTATTGTTTTAATAACATAAAGGGTAAAATTACCAATGGGATTTGTATGCTCAATTCTCATTAATTTTAATAGGAACTGGTCATCAAAATCCCTTAGGTAACCCTGAAAACATCAGCCAAAATTTCCTGCTGTATTTGAGAGCAAACTGCAAAATCAACAAAGCCCAGAAAAGCTCTCCCAGTTGAGCTGAGCATGTTTGCTGTATTCCCACAGCAGTGAGCAGAGCATAGAGAGAAGTCTGAATCCCTTTTCAGGGCCCTGACTCTTGAAGAATGCAAACAGAAGTGCTCTCTGACAAACACAGATAACACAAAATATGATCAAAGCTAGATTGTCTTTCCCACTGCTCTAGAGGCATCTTGTATTTGACAAATGCAAAACGCTTGAGAGTAAATGACGAATGTCTTTGAGGTATAAAATAAAGAATTATCACCCAACTTTAGTAAATCAGCCTAGATTTAACTTGCCTCAATGAAATCACAGATTTAGCAGTCAAGATTTCACAGTCTAAAACTGTAATGAAATCTCACTAACATCTATGATCATTTGGTAACCATTACAATCAATAGGGAGTCTTCCATAATTCCAGGGTATGCTACATCAGGTCACTGCTTTGAGATTTGTTTTTACTAGATACACCAGCTGCATTAATAATTTCCTCTGTGGTTATAACAATTCTGTGTCTATAACATTATGAAGTCATACTTTTCAATAATACATTGTATCCCCTAACTTCTAGTTACCAGAGTTCAAATTAAGGTTCCTGTGACAAAATAAATGAGAATGAAGTACATGATTTTTTTTCAGTAAATAATAATTATGAATAATTTGTCTAGAGCTGAGATTAACTTGTTTTGTTTGCCGTCAATCATCCTCTCAAAATGTCCACACATACTTTCATGTGATTGGATTAGTATTTCATTACAGCTCTTTTTCAAAGAAAACATTTTCCCAAGATATGAGCAAGTGTTTTGAGAGTCAAAGGTATTATAGACATAATGGAAAATTTAATTATTATAATAGTGTTCATTGTTCATCTCCTTCAATAATTCTGTGAGAACGTATGACAAAGCTAATGTCTCTCTCTGTTCTTACTTAGTGGAATTGGAAACAGTAAGTTTTTGCTAGTTTTAGAAGACCAAGTTTTAGTCAACGGATTTAAGTTCTTGTAGTATTGGGTTCACGTATTTTTTGTCCAAAGAGCTCCTAAATTTTTTTAACGACACCATACATCAAAGTGAATTAAAAAAAACAAAAAGTCCAATCCTAAATATATTAACATTTTAAGGATTGTGCTATAGAAACTGTGCATCCCGTTCTATTAGTTTTATATTGTCTTTAATTTATACATTTTAATCAATGTGTTCAAGTGAGGAAGCATTTAAACAAAATGTGCTGGAGAAGTTAGTTTTTTTCCATTAGTAAAAAAGTATTTTTAAAAGTATCTATATAGTTTACCACAGAACACAGAACTAATGGTGTTATCAAGAATATAAATCTTTAATAGACACATCAAACAGTTGTCTTTTCAGACATTTTAAAATTAGAATGTAGTCTTTGATATCTTGATGCTAGTCTTCATCTTCCTAATGTTACATTATTTTCTTGCATTTTGAGAAGAGGAGAGGATGAGGGGAACTGTAACCTTGTTGTACAAGTGGAAGAAGTGCCACTTTTCTAAAGAAGAAAAATGTTTTCAAAAAACAGTTTTCAATTTGTGAAGTAATATCATATGATAATATATTCAATTTTCCACTTTTAGTCAAGAATCTTCATTCTACAGTTGTCTGCAGAAGCACTTGGAATAATTTTTGCTAGATGTATCCGAAGTCTACTCTTCTTGAACAACATTTGGAAGGCCAGAATGAATTTTGTACTGTAAATAATTCTTGCCTACAGACTGGCATAAAACAAGTAAACCCATTAAACCTCTCCTTGATATCAGCAACTGCCTCCATCACTACTGAAAGTTCTTATTTCTGCTTTAATTTGCCTTTTTTTTTTTTTTTGGGTCAGATAAGCTAAAACAATTTCATTGTATCATAAAGATCTTAAATGTTACATTTTAAGGACTAGAGAATATGAATTTGAGGCTAAATATACAAGTCAAAGAATACGTCCCCAGGAAGAGAGAAGAAGGCATCAATCCAAATGCTGGATTTTGATGTGTAGTTGGAAATTATTTTGGCAACGGTTATTCCTTACCAAAGTCTTCCTACTAAAGGCAAAAATGGATATGCACTATTGCAGTCCTGGTTACACCCATGCTTGCCTAAAAGATTTAAACTGCTATTAATCTATGTAACTCTTGGAGTTAGCACAGCTGTAGAGGGTTATTCCATTGGAGTAGAGATTATGGTTCAGAGCCTTGCTTAGAGAAGAACCTAGGCTTTTTCACCTTTCACCTTTTTCAACAAGAAATGAACAAACCCTCGCTGAACATTTTCCTAGGTCTGCCTGTGTTTACACTATACTGGAATACTCTAGATATGCTCTTATGAAGTGTGACAATTTTCTGAGGGACACAGTCTACTTTTGTGAATTTCTTAACTGATAGTTTCCTAGGTGTGTCATCTTTCTCTTCACTCAACTGACTTAAGGCTCTTCTCAATACTGCAGCCCCAAATTTGAGGTTGCATAACTGAATTCTGTTTTGGAAAGTCTTAAGTTTGGGGATTAAACTACTTCTCAACTTTGATGGGTTTCTTCAGTTTTGTCTTTTTTTTTTTTTTTTTTTTTTTTTTTTTTTTTTTTTTAAGTCATTGTCTTACCATAGCACAGACTACAGTGTATATGACAGGGAAGCAAGCGAGATGCTCTGGATTGCCAGTTTCATGTATTTCCAGATCGTCATGCCTCACCAGCAGATGTGCGTGCAGTTTGTAGTCCCCCAAATTGTTCAGCCTATTTGAGATTGTCATGCAGTTAAGAAGAATTACGCTTTGATTTATAAACACAATAATAGTCTGCTTTGAGATAGCAGAAACAAATTAAGCAAAGTAGAGGGAGATTGGGGGTTATTTACTTCTCTTTTCTGTCAAAAAAGCAGAGCTGTGGAAATGCAGCGCATCTGACAATGTGTCGTATCATTTTTGTTGACAATATGCAGAATGCTTTCAGTCTGATAATGAATATACTTAAAATATCTTGGACACAGAGGAGTTGCAGATGGGTGTTGCTCATCTCCTCCACTTCTTATCAGGAAGATTTGAACTATTGTTGTCTTTTTCTGAACTCAAGCAGATTTTGTGCTTGAGTTCTGTCGTCTTTACAAAAGTGCAACAACAGAGAAGTACAGCTAGAAGTGCTGTCTGCCTGCTATCTGTGCATTTTACAGCTATTAAAAGAAAAAGTAGCTTTTCTTGCCTATTGCCCCAACCTGTCCAGAGCACATGTCCAAGACAATTAAATATGGAATTTACTGAAGTTGTTTGGATTAAATCCTGAGTTTCTGATCCAGAACGTAGTAAATCACATTATGAAGGTTTATTTGTAACAATGTGAAAACGTTGATTCCAGAATAGAGTGGAGTCTTCTTGATTCTTCAGTTAAGTGAAGGTCCCTGTCAGTATAATGCAATGGTGGCTAACATCAGGAAGATATTTCTCATACCAATTTTTGAGTTGCTCCTGCTACTGAATTTTGGCAGGAAATGAAATAAAGGCAACCCACAAAACTAATCACTGGAAAACGTAAATGGAATCCAGTTGTTAGTAGTTTATGCATACTATTAAGTGAACCTCCTCATTAGGAAAATCACTGTATTGCACTACTAAGTATTACTGAAGAGGAATAAAATACCAATACTTTGAACATTTATCATGGGAGACATCTTCTGGTTCAAAGTATATACCAGTTTTTAAATCATATAATAAAGGAACTTGTTTGGATAAGCTGCTGGTTTTTTTTAAAATTTGATTACTTAAGTCAGATAAACATTTCACTTTGTGACATCATTAATCAACTTGGAAATACGTGTCTTTGTAGCTAACGTGAAAACATGACCTGATTTTAATGATTCTGAGTACATCTGGCTCCCACTGGGCTCCATAAGAAGCTACAGAGACTGAGTATTTATGAAAAGGAAAGACTTGGTTGAAAGAACTCAGGCTTTTGTAGCTGTGTGTGCAAATGCTTGTGAATGTCATCAAAATATTAGTGACTATTAAAGGGCATCTATTTCAAAATTTCTCTATCAACTTTCTTATTATTATTTTACGTTTATCTTTGTTATTTCGAGATTAGGTTAGTGGACTTACTATTTTTAGGGAAAAATTCTAACCAGGTAGTGATTTACCACTTCCAGCAGATCTTAAAAACAGCCCATTATACCTATCTTCCCTCACAGTTACTTCCACTGTGAAATTTCTGTTGTTTTTTTTTTAATTAAAAGGAGTTAATTTTTTTTTTCTGAATGTTTCACATTGGAAAAAGGTTAATGTCACTGTGTGTTTCCTTTGTTCTTTAAAAGGATTGTTAAAATTATGTTTAATATAGTAAAATCAGGAAAACCATAAAAGATCAATTAACCAAGTCTTTTCATATTTTTCAGGTCATAGGTCAGATCCAAATAATCTTAAAATTTTGGAAAAATTCACTGGACCTTGAATGAGGCCCTGAGTCTCAGGTAAGTGACAGCATGAACTATGACTGTATAACAGAATGGGTGCGTGAATTTCACCAGCGGTAGGAAAGCAAAAGTTAATGAGGAGGAACCTCTCATGAAAAGAGAGCTACCATGGGTGACAGCAGTAGCATAAGAATTGACACAGGGCCATAAGACAGTCAGGGGTTCCTGATTTCCATCATGCTGAAGATAGGCAGAGAAAGAAAGCAGCTGGACTTTTATGTGTTGTATTTCTTTCTGAGATTTAACAGGTCATTAGGGGATAATAGTACCTTTAAAAGACCTGACCAGTAGCAGAGAGGACAGGCTTGCTTGTTGAAATTTCAGTAATTACTCACTCTGGTTGGATTCCTTGAAGAAAGTAGTGGAAGGAGTTTTGAGGCAGCTGACCTCTCCTTGGAGAATTGTTTTTGTTCCACAGGGGAGTGCACAAAGATTTATCTCAGGAGTAGTGAAAGGATTAAAGTAAATCTCTGCAGGATATGGAAAATTGAATACTTCATACATTTATAGCCCACTACCATTCTTAGACCTTATTGTATATTTTGCCATTTTTTTTTATTGATATGTGTAACAAAGTAAAATTATACATTAGAAATTATTTCTTTGGAATCACCTACCTACAGTTTTCTAGCAGGCTGAAGGGATATTTCCGTTCAAGTGGTGAAGATTGGTCTGATTATTGCACTCAGGAGCTGTTTTAAATTAGTATTTGTAATAACTACTAAGAAAATCAGCTCCTTGGTCTTTTGCTACACAGACATAGAGGAATTAATGTTGTAATTTGCTATTCATACTATTTTATACAGATATAATTTTACTTTGTTTTCCAATTTAATTCCCTGTGTCTAACAGCTTGATGAGAGTTTTGCTTTAAAAAGTCTTCAGAATATTCTCTCCCTTTAGGTTGCAGTAACCAGGGCATGCATTTTTGTTTACTTGTGGTTGTCTTCTGTGCATCACCTGCTCTTTTCCATGCAAATCATTAGTCTTAAGTATAGATTCCACATATCTATGGCCGTCAGTGGGACTGATCATGTGTGACCTGCCTTTATTTTCCTTGAGTTAGCACTAACGCTAATTTTTCTTCAAGTGCTTAAAAAGGAAAAAAATTATTAAAAATCCATTTTTTTCTCAAAGTAATAATTATCAAACTTTAGAAAAATTAAAATATTCATAAGGTCTTTTTTATTCTTCTTGTAATATAATTTCATTTTTTTAATAAATATAACCAGATTTTTTTTCTGGAACTTTGTCCTAAATCTTATTTTTTCTCTCCTCTGTCTTCTCTTCCCATCTTTCTTTCACTCCAGATAAAAGAGAATTTGAAAACTTTAGAATGTACTGGAGAAGACTGGTAGGCTGATTGTGACAAGAAAACATAAATAACTACACAACAGTCTTAGAAATTTATTGAGTGAAATCTTCATATTTAAGCCTCTGTCCTTGAAGAAGGTTGGATTTTGGCTTTACAGAATTTTCAGTATGTGAGTTAGGCACTCAAGCACTCTAGACAATGTAAATGAATTAATCTATAAGCAAGTTGTAGAGAAATTCACTATTTTTATTTCACATCTAAAAAGTCAATGCGAGTTGTGTGCCTCATGGATGACTGTCAGAAAATGAACTCGAGGCCTTTCTGATGTTTGTGGGAGTTTTGCCATTGACTGCAACACAACCAGAATGTTGCTGCACAGCTGTTACTATAGTGACTGGAACTTATTTTTGCCTGACATTGCCAGAGAGTCCTTGGAAGTCTTGTTCCAGCTGATTTCCTGTACACAATTTGTGATGTTGTTGTGGTAATTAATAATGACAATATTACTGATCAATGCTGCACCTATGATGGAACATCTTGGCTCTCTTGTGTTTTGTGTGACTTAAATCCAGTACATAGTGCAGTACCTTGAAAGTGACTCTCAGCACTAAGACAATAGACTTCATCTGTTCAGAATAGCAAATCTACAAAGCTTTCTCTATCAGAATACTTGAAAGGCTAGTTCTGCATAAAAACTAATTTTGAAATATTTTTGGAAGATTTTTCTCTGCTTTTACAAGGAGAGTCTTTAAACTGAAACAAATAAATCATTCCTTTAAGAACTGGATCACTGAAGAACCTAAGAAAATAATGAGATAATGAGACATTTAAAGTTTAATATACTATCTATGTTCTACCCAAACACTCTTATTATCTAATCACTAAGAAACCTAGTTTATTCATCCTGAAGAAGGCAGAGTTCCTAGAGATAAAAGCAATATATAATCAATGAATTAAAAGAGAGCATCAGAATATTGTAGAACATGAAATTCCAATGATATTGACATTTTCAGACTATGCTCTGGTTTGCTTGTCAGATATGAGAGACACTTGTACAAATCTGGTTAAAGTTGTACAGATTTCCAACAAAAGCAGTCACATCCTTTAAGACTGTAGTTAAAACTGTATGAAACTTTTACAGGTTATTTTAAATGCTACATTGTGACCAGATTGTATTATGGAACCTTTTTGAGAGAGACAGCATTAAAGTTAATTTATTTGTTTTAATTTGATATTTACTCAGTAGAAACACTGACCAATTACCTACCCTCATACATTATTGTTTTATTTTTTCATACTACATACTACTAATTTCCATTGGGTGGAATGTCAGAACTGCTCCATATGTATGTAACTATGTTGCCCTCTTGTGACCAGCTCTCTAAAATAAGAAGTCATAGACCACTTCAAGAACAGAACTTGGTTTAAAGTAATATTAAAACCGATTATTGATAGAATTGCATATTTTATGTGTTTCCTTTACATAAAAAGAGCAAAAAATTTATATTTTCTAAATATAATGTTGAACACGTCATGCACATGCTCTTTCAATTATTCTGATACTTGTGTCAATTTTTTATGGTTTTCTGTTTACATCTCACTGTCCTTAGGTGCCCTACTAATATAAAAGCAATATTCACAACCATGTAGGAGCATTTTATGTGTTTACTATGATATCAGGAGAGAAATGTACTTTTATGTATTATATATGTATATAATCCTTCAAGTATCAAATCGTTCTGGTTTTGGTTCTCTACCTTCAACGGTTCAGATACTGGTTGTTGTAGTAGGCAAAACCATAGTGAAATTAATCTGTCACTTATTTTGGATGTAAATCTGATTAAGTTGTCATTGTGGCTTTGTCATTTGTTTCGGTTTGTTTGGGTTTTGGTTTTGTTTTTTTTTTTCTTCTTAAGTACTAGTCTTTTTCAAATTGAATTATTTTCTTTTGATTCATATATTGCTCCCTGCAGCTAGTCAGTAACTTTCACAAATTTCACTTAAGGAAAGAATTTTAAAATGGTAACTTTGCTGCCCAGTGTGGGGTTTGCGTTTTAAGCAGAAGTCATAAGAAATGCCAAGTACTTTCCTGACTTTCTGTAGTATTTTCCAATGCTTCAAATGTAAATAGGTCTCATTTAGTTGTCTTGTTGCCCTTTAGTTACTGATTCAGAATCCACTTGAGATGATTTACTCTTGTCATACTGTGTGTTATGGTATGGAGTGGTCCTAACTTATTTACTTCAAATATTTCAACTGTGTCTAATATGACCAGTAAAAAACATTGAGACTAAGACAACTGAAGTGGGAGCACAACAGGAGGGCACACAAGTGCATACAGACTCACCTATATAATGCTTTAGATGGTACTCATCTCTCAAAAAAATCACCTTGTTGTTTGATACAGTAAATACTGGATATTGAATTATCTTCATCTTTTAGGCAAATATTTAAGGGATGAAGTCACTGTCCTGGAAGGCCAAAACATTCTAGCAAAATTTTCCTTCCTTAAATAAGGAAGACTCTAAGGGAAATCTGAGCAAATTAAGACCTGAGAGTTAATTTACTTAAAACAGGGATTAGTTCCCATTAGATTAGAATTGGTGAAGCAACCCCAGGTTACATTTTAATTAGAATTTTTGTTGCAGCTTTTCTGAAGAGGATGCTTGATTAAACAACCTACTTTACCAAAGTATAAAATTCTTCTTCGTTGTACTTTGAATCCACTCCTTAAATCACAAAGATGTTCATAGAGAGCTTGTGTATCACCCTCTTAATAGTTGAGAGAAAGTTATTAAGTAAGCATTTTTTCTCTGTATAAATCTAGATACAATAATTTCTAAAGAAAAAAAAATCCACAGTTTGGAAGGCCAGAACCCAAGCACCAGGATCTGTTTACTGTTGTTTTTCCAATCCAGGATAAAAGCATTATTTGATTGTATCAAGAGCCTCTGGTGAAATGTGGGCATGTTATCATTTTATCTGCAGTTGCGCCCAGCAGCATCACAGCTCAGGCAGACGGAGTATCTCTGTGCTGGCAGCAGAACTGCCCTTTCTGTGTGAGCATCTCTGAGACAGTAGGGCTGAGCGCATCCCTTCAGTTAAGGAGGACTTCTGGAGCATGCTAAGCACACTAAAAGCGTACATCCATCACCGTCCACTCCTCCCTTGCTCCTTGAGGAAATCACAGAGTCTTCAAGGGTTTTGTTTATTCTGTGAGTTTGCCTGTTTATTGGTGCACAAGCAGTAGCTTGAAAGGAACACTTTTGCAAAGCCAAAGCCATTGGCCTTGCTTTATTACATGAATTAACATCATACCTATGGAAACAGTGGCTTTTGGAAATATGTCTGTTTTGATTTAAATACCCTATTACAGTGTTCCAAATGACCAGAATGTCTGGAGCTAGGAGTTTAGGCAGATAATTGTAGCTCAGTTCTCTACTGTCCTGACTAACATGGAGTTCTGCATAGCCAGGTTATTTGAGAGGAAATCCGGAAATCCAGTAATGGTAAAAGACCATTTGAGATGGAGGGCAGAAATTAAATGTCAGAAAGTGTTCTCTGCAACAGTGTACCTATATGCATTTACGTACATGGCAAAATTGTCTGAACTTACAGAGCAATAGACAGGATATTATTTCAAATCTTTCCACAGAAACTGTAGGGTAAAAAGTGTATAGCAGTATCTTTTGCTGACATTATGCTAACATGCACAAAGATATATTTTTCCTCAGAATTCTCATACTGATAGAAACGTTGACATAATTTTTATGGTTAATTTCAATAATTGTCCTTTCCAAATTTTTTTTGTTCATTGTTGGGTTTTCTTCTCTGCAGCAAAGCATCTTCATCTCACACAGTGGTTAACAAAATAATATTGTATTCGTGTGTTTCAGATTATCCCAGAGTTTGACAGAGATATTTAATTGTTCATGATACCT
The DNA here is from genome assembly GCA_013399855.1 of Oxyruncus cristatus. NCBI lineage: Eukaryota > Metazoa > Chordata > Aves > Passeriformes > Cotingidae > Oxyruncus > Oxyruncus cristatus. The sequence goes on along the minus strand of VXAY01000768.1, from coordinate 477,346 downwards.
GTGGCTTAGAAAAACACAGTCTAGATATAAATGCAAATTTTTATAGCTTGAAGAAATACTTCTATAAACAACTTTATCTCAGGACTACAACAAAAATTTTCCATAGTTATTCATAGTTTAGTATTTAAACTGAATCATGCTGAGAGAATATGAGCAATTTATATTATTTATATTAAATATGGCTACTCATGCTGCCTCTTAATTGGCTTTTATGTGGGTTAGAGATAGTTTACAATAATTAAGCTGTAAGTAGCAGTTCACATAGGACTTCATCACCTCTAAACATCTTCTTTGGTGCTCAGATATGGAGAGCAGTGTTATGACTGGAATCTTGAGAAATAAATCATTATTAAAGATACATAAGGAGTGATCAGATTGGAAAAATGTATCCATTAGAAAATGAGAGGTTGCTTTATATTCATTAGCATCCCCTACTGTTTTTCTAGATGTTTTTGTTAATGAAACAGTCACTTTAGTACCAATGGTACATAAACCTTTCACAAGGATAGTCCAGCCTGATTTTAAAATATGTTGTTCTTATAAGGAGAAAAAAACATAAGAAATGTCATTTTTCACTTCAAAATTTAAATTGTTGTGTTTGAATTCTTATCACTATAATGCAGGCAGTGTTAAGTTCCACAATTTAATAGATATTTTCAGGGGTGTTAAAAAATTCAGAAATTACAGATTGAAAAGAGTATACTAATCCTCATCTAAGTAAGTCTGTTTGGATCAAATTTCTTTCTCTGATCAAAGCTTTTTTTCACTTTTAAAGAAATTATTTTGTGTTGAGAGTTATGGAAACAAAATAATTTCAGAAACATCATAATAGTGTTCTTAAAAAACAGGTAAGCCAGGACACAGTTATTTTTTATGGTGACTTTATAAAGATTTTACTTGGTTGTAACTAGTTAGCTTAACTTCACAAAAGTGAAGGGTTTCAAGCAGAAAATTAAGTTACAATAATGAGAATGATCATATAACAGAGAAATTAAAGCAAATTGAACATTTTGGAGGATGGCAGAAAACAGGTGTTAATAAAGCTTTTTTGCATATGAAGGAAAATATTTAGGAAAAGCAGGTTAGAAAAATGGAATATATGACATAAATGTGTATGTGAGATTTTATTTTTTTTGTTCTGAGTCGTAGAGGAAATAGAATACAACTGTATAAAAGCCAATGTGGGAAGAAAAAGGGATTCTGACTATGGTTTTTAAAGTAATTGATGATACAGATTTCAGATTATGATATATGGAGTCTAAAGCTCAGACCTGACTTTACCATGTTCCTCTCAATAAATGTACGTTACATTCATGTACCAGGAACTTTTTTCTAAGCTCATATGGTACTTTTTGATAAGATGTGTGCTACAGACCTGCTGGACAGTGTAATGTGGGATGAGTTCAGATTTTTCAGCCCTTCAGAAAACCTATGCTCTCTCAGTGAACCTGTATTTTCCTCTGTAGCAGTCTACAATTTGTATTTGAGTTCTGTTACATGAAATTGCAGTCACTGTGTGTGATAATCTAAATTAACTTCTACTTTAGTCCTTCAAATATTATTTAGAAGTTTATAACAACAAAAGGCAGTTGACTTAGAGGACATTTTCTATGTGAGTTCAAAGTACATGGCACAATTCTGTTGGGATAGGATAATTGCATGTATTCTTACAGATGGTTAATTTGTTCCGCAGTTAAATATTTGGAACAGAACAATGTGAGTTGTGCTATATCCTATTTGACTTGAAGAGGCTGAGATTCGACACTTTTCTGATAGGCAATGTGGATGTTTAACTTGTATAAAACGTGCCAAGCAATGCACCTTGAAATATGTGCAAGACCTTGGAAAAATAAAGTAATAATATTTTCTCATGTACAGAGTGTAATTCTTGTCTGCCTGCTAGAGTTGAAGAGTGAGAAGCAAAGACAGTTGTGTGCCCCTTTTCCACACTACCAAAGTCATGTGTTCCTGAGGACTAACTTACACTTCAACTGCAATGTAGCACTAGTCTTTTAAACATTGTATGGTTAACTCCAGATTTTGCTCTGGAATCCTTTCCTACTCACATAGAAAGGAAAATGTTAAGTGAGTGATCTGAGCTTTATACTCATGAGAGATTTCTCTCCCAGCATCTGACCTGCGATAGGTATGCTGAGCCTTTCATCAAATTACCTGTCATAGAAGCTTAATGCTCATTATTATATTGGTGGGAATGTTAATGGAAAAAGGAAGCTAAGGAAACTTATCTCACAAAATTCACAAGCGGATAGTAGAGTAGAATTTAAGACACTTCTGCTCCATATTTAATTCCAGACTCTGCTAAAATATAATGCATTTAGGCTTTGAGATACTGTTATAACTACACACTAGAGACTAAATTCTTTTGTCCTTGCTCAAGCAAATCCTGCCCCCAGACTGAACTGGGAATTTAGATTTAGTGAAGACCGCAGAATTGAGCCCTAAAGGAATATGGTTTACTCCAGTAAAAGACACAAGAGAGTTGAAATAAAAATACTGCTAGCAACACGTAGCAATGGAATAACATTACTTAGGGAAACATTCAAATGAGATGAATTAATTAGAAACAAGACTTTGATCTAATGCTTATGACAGTCTTTATGTTCAATGTAACCTATTATTTGTATTACCTCAACTCTGTCATATATTTTTTCTATTTCCTAAGTAATGTTTGCCTATCTTTTACTGCTCACAAAGAGAATGTTTTGCACTGTCAACATATTTGTTTGTTGTTAATAAAAGATTATAACTAAAAATATAATGATGTGTCAAACAGAACTAACCCTCCAGAAAAGCTAAGCAGATGGAAATAGTGCTGTGAAAACAAATGCATTGTAATTCAAATAAGTTGCTTTTCTGCAACAAATTATCTTTACGTCCCACCCACAACATACTAATGCTGAAACAGAACTAGAGCAAGCTTAAGGATTGATTCTGCCATCCTTTACATTGGTATGAAACTTTTATAACATCATTTGACATCAACAGAACTATTTCAGATTTACAATAACATAAATTAGGGTTCAACAAGCAGAAAATTAGTAGAGTTAAATGTTTTAAATACATTTTAAGCTCAAAGAAAGGTCTATTATCTCACTGATGAGCTCTATCTAGCTCCAGTTTAAAATCTGTTGGCTCTTAGAGAAAGATATGGATTGTGACTGCTCTGAAAACGGATGCATATTCATTGATGAGACATTTTTGATTCCTCTTTCTAATGCATATTTTCATATTCATGCTTCTCTACAGTTTATTCTCAGGCAAATATTAGTATAAATAAGGAAATAATTGTGATCTGTGAGGGTTTTTTTAAAGTATAGCTGTTTAGGTTGATTTTACAACAAGAAAGACTGTATAATTTTTAGTATTAATCTAAAATTATTTTTTCCATATAAAAAGTAATTAAATATCACATTATAGTGTTCATTCACAAAATAAAGAAATTAGCCATACTAATTTTGATGCCTGCATTAGTATAGAGAAGCTAACTGCAGCTTAATTCATACCTTTCCTAACATAAAAAAAACTTCATAAATGAAGGCTACTATTTTTTGTAGGTTTTGTTGGTTTGTTTTTTTTGCTGGAAACATAATTCCATCTTTCTTTCCAAAGTAATTTAAAATCCATTCTTGTCTAAGGATTTATAAACATTATAAACATTTATAAACTGGTGTTCATGCATAGTGCTCAAGGAATTATACTGAGCAGAATTTCTTTCAAAAGCTAGTGGATTTCAGTTTTATTGCTTGATATGTTCCCATTTCTGCTTAAATTTTGCTGAGTGTTCCAAAGCTAAATATAAACTGGTTTCAAAAGTGCTTTTGTTTCCCTCTCTTCCAGAAACTCTTAGCTCTCTCTCCCCATTTCCTGCCCCTTTCCTCTTTCTTTTAATGACTGTTAATGAAATATCTGCCCGTGGCAGGGGGGCTGGAACTGGACGACCTTGGAGGTCCCTTCCCAAACAAGGCATTCTATGATTCTATGAAATTGCTAATTGGATTCTGACACTTTTGTCATTAATTTCAGGCAGATGGAGCTACAAGATTTATTATGGGAAACTTCAGTGCTTATAACATGGCCATGGGGTGAAGCTTAACTAAGAGCAATGTTCATGTAAGTGAGACCTGGACTACATCTGCCCCCTACAGAGATTACTTCAGTTTGCAGAGGAAAGAAACAAAGAGAAAGAAAGGAGAAGGACTGTTAGCATCGTTACCTTACTAGAACATCACAGGGCTGGAAGGCCAGAGGGCAATAGTAACCCAGGTATGAATTGCTGATTGGCCTTGAAGGTGGGGAAAGCCACAGAAATAGTGCTATGGCTACATGGATAATGGTTACGGCTTATGCTAACAATCTATTTGAGTAAAAAAAAAAAAAAAAAAGTTGAAAAATAAGTCTCTTAGGGAAAGTAGAATGCAATACCTGATGTGGAACTGCCCTGGGTTGCCAGACAGGAGGACTTGGAAATACTGAAATGAATAGCCTCAACTACGTGGGAGGTTCTGGCTTTGGTTTTGTTTTGTTTAGGGTTTGTTTTTAGAAATGTATGAATACTGCAGGATAAAAATCTTGAAATTAAATAATGAAAGTAAGATTAAATATCATGGAGTGGAGTGGTTTTGCTCTTATGCCTGCTCCATCCAAATTTCCCTGTGCGAGGCATTTTGGAGAATTTGTAATTAATATGGTTTTCCTGGTTGGGAATGGAACTAATTCTTGGTAAGAGAATCAGGTTCATACATGTGTAAGGTTCCTCTCTTATTGCCAGTTTACAGAAAAAAGACTCTCAAAAAATTTAGCTTCTCCAGAGATCTACTGAGATGAAAACCAGAGTCTACAAACAAGGACTGAAACATTTAATGACCTCTATCTCATTCCAACAAGCAATCACTATGGAAGCAAAATAAGATTAAATCTTTGTTTACTGGTAAGTAAAATTAGACTTGGATAAGAGGTTTTCTGATAAACTGGAGATAGTTTTTCTTCATCTATCAAGATGACAAAGAGAACTACATTCATTTTCTTTTTAAATTAAAGATACTAAGTATTGAGTCAGAGCTGCTAATTTATCAGTTTGGAAAAATTAGTTGATAGACTGCAAGGGATTTATTTTAATATTTTATAATAAATCTTACTACAAAATCCAAAGCATATGTTTTATTTGCAAAACCAAGTAACTTTGAGTATTTCCTCTGCTTTCCAACTATTGACATGAAAATATAAATATCGTTCAGTTGTTTAGACACAAAAAAACCCCATGAAAATTGTATACAACTTTTTCAAGGCTTGAATCACCTTCACCAAGCAGGCAACTCTTGCTCTTTGAGATAGATCCCAGACATTTGTAATTTCCCCTTTTTTTGCAGATGTTATTCTGGTAGTAGTAGAGTCAGCAGAATGGAGAGTGTGTGTATTTCAGCTATTCAAGTTTTGTTCAGCAAGTTACCTTCTTTTTTGACTAGGGGACCCAGGCCAAGAGTCTGAGCTGAGAATGGGAGGTACTTCAGTGGATTGCATATGTTGAGTTTTCCCACAAAATGATAGCTTGTTACATACATCTAGCAACATCTTCAATAACTATGAAAAATCACCAGATCTCTCTGTCAAAGATTTTACATTTTAGTGACCAGTGTTTCTATCAAAATTAGCTTTATCAGTTTAGGATTACTTACTTTATTATACAGAGTTGAAGTAGTGTGATTTAAGGTCATTCTTCCTCTTTTCTCAAGTTAGCACAGCCCTTTTTTTCCTTTAGGTGTGGTCTGCTGCGAAGAAATCTGTAAAATAACTTTCTGAGAGAGTCATCATCTTTTTTGTGCATGCCTCCTCTGTTGGTGCTGCCACCCACCAATTTTCCTTTACACTTCTGTTCTACCTCTTGAAAATGTGGTTATTTTACTATGCTTCAGATGGCAAATCAGCAGGAAGAATGCTAAAAAAATTATTTTATGGAGCACTAGAATTTTTTTTAAGCATTGTTATCAATGCCTCATCACTATTTCGTATTTCAGTGTCATAAGAAAGTAATTTACAATTGATGTTAGAAACACGCAAACCGTATTTTACAAATATTTGTGTGTAGGAGTATTGTCTGTTTGGAGAACCTGGGTACATGTTAATGCAGTGGCCATTTAAATCAAACAAATTAATTCAAACAGTTACAATTTTTTAACATTACAAGGAAATGGAGGAAATTAGAGCAACCCCAACGTGAGCTATTCAGGACATCAGAGGGCATGGCATTTCTTCCAGCCCAGTGTATTGGAGAGACTGAACCAGCAATAAATGCACAGTGCAAGAAGCTGAGAGGTGTTAACACATGGTGTGATTACAGTGGGTCTGGAAATTTTGCTTAATTTTCTGTGTAGGCAGTTAGACCTAAAAGGAAAGGCTTGCTGGTAGTGGTGATATAGGTCACTATCAGAAATTTACTAGAATTTTTCCTGCCCTGATTGTTCAGGTTTAATCATGACTTGAAAACACCTGCTGGTTACAGAGTAATCCACACTGCAGTGTATTTATTTATTTTTATTCTAAAGTGATTTCACTAACGTATTATTTTCAATTAATATCTTTTTTAGAATAATAAATGAAGTATGACAAAATATATAAACAATGAAGTTACAAATCCATACTTGAAGTTTCATAGCTGTATTGTCAAGAACACAAAAAGTCAAGGGGAAGAAAGTATTCAAAAAATTCTTCTGCTTTTACTGAACTAAATGAATTCATATAGTATTTCTAGGCATTTTTTCTACAATAGATTCCCATCTCACAAGTAGTCATGGAAGATATTTTTCTGTAAAAGAATAATTATACTGAATGATTTTATATACGCTGGAAATATTTTTGATATGTTTCATTTTTTGAAAATTTTAACATAAATTCTTCTCTTTTTCCTGTATGGGTACCTACCTCAGCTATTTGAGTAAAAAATTAGAAACAAGCTCATTTTTTTACAAATTTAAAAGAATATTTAGTAATCATTTTGTTCCCAGTTGATTTCAGTGGGAAAAAAAAGCACCAGGTGATAGTAAAATTTCTTGATGTATAATTGCATATGATCCTTAAAGAAAACTGAAAATGCTAATCCATTTATTCATTATAGAATCATAAGCTACAGACAGATGGATCACTTTTAGCTTTAAATTTGATCATAGCATCCGTAATAAGCTTCAGATATGTAATAGAACTCCTAATCCAGTTGATATTACCATATGATTATAACTACCCATCCCCAAGATGTGATTGTTACAGTTTATGGTGATTGGAAGACTGTATCAGTAACTCCACTTTCTCCTGATTTATATCAAGGATTTAGCAATAATTTGCCATTACGTCTGTGAAGCATTAAAACTTTTCCTTTGTTCCTTGTTTGTGTGTTCTAAAGACAATATTCATCTAGTATTGCAAGCACAGGGTGCTTGTATTAGGTCTATTAGCCTGCTATTCATGTAACAACAAGTATTGGGAATGCACTTTAATATCTTGGTTTGTGACTTGCAGTCAAATAGCAGGTGTAAATGTTCTCTCAGGCTCTTCCCTCTTTACACTGAAATAAGGTCCTTCTTGCATTCACTGTAATTTCCTTCTCAGCTAGGTCTTTTAGTCTCCATTTGCAGAGTGTCAGTTCTGTAGCTGTGTTGCAAGTTACTAAACATGTTTGTCCTGCTCTACTCTGAACACAGTTTTTTCCTACTGCAAATTTTAAGCTTTGATGCCACTACAAAGGGCAAAATCTCTTTTTCCAAAGTTAAACTGATTTTTCCATGATGTTGAAGCTTGATGACATTTTCTGGTTTATAATACCACTAATCTTTAATTGAATTCTCCAACATACTCTTTAACACCAACACATTTTCTTTGTCCTATTTTTCAAGTCCTTTCTCGAAAAAAATTCTTGCCTCTGAATTCTCTACTCCCCCACACTTGGTATTTTAAGCATAGAGAAATGGTGTAGGATTCTGTCTGGATCTCAGTAAGAAAGGGTATACAGTAAATGGTTTAATAAAGTAGCTGTTTAAACAAGATAGGATATGGGACATATAGACAGCAAGAAAATCTTACACAATTTCAGATGCAAGGTGCATGAATGTGTGGATCACCCAACAGACCACTGATGTGTCTCCCAATAGTGTGCTGCACAGATCCTGTCCATGAAGAATTGTCCTCCATTTTGGCCATTCAAGCTGTCATATACAATTTTCTTAAAGGAAATAAGTCTAGTCATCACTGGTACTGTCAAACAGAATGGATGTTTGCATCCAAGGAACTTCTTGCTTCACTCTTAAACAAAAGCAAGACTGTGCACATCATGTAATTGCTGGTACCCTCAGTCACAACCAACTGGCTGAGTTTGTCCTGTGGTCAAGAATTTGTGCACAACCACACATCCTGAAGCCACACTGAACAGGTGGCCCAGAACAGCAGAGTTCTGCCTGTGCTCAGGTAGCTTTGATGTGGATCACAAACTCCTTGAAGCACAGCAGCCCCCTGGTCAGAACCGCCCTGTTGCACCCCTTGATCAGCATAGACTTTGCTGTTCCCAAACATATTACAAGTTACAAATTCTATTAGGAAGCTGTTCAGCTACCAGAGAGTTTCCTGACAGGCTGGGATGTTCCCTCTGTTGTACCACCCACCCATCAGTGCAGCACAAGACGACACGGGGTGCACCAGCAGGTTCCCCTGCAGCAGCTGCTTGTGCTGCATAGGGGCTTCTCAAGCCTGGAGTACAAGGTCCAGTAGAGGAGACACAGACAGTTCAAGGTCACCAGATCCTCAATACAAGGTCTTCTGCAGGCTCCCAACAGAGCTACTGAGGAAAAATCTCTTCTGTAGCATTCTCTGCTAAACTGTACTCACTGATAACTTCAGGTTTGTACTCACAGTATGAGGAGTGAAGACATCCAGTAAGGAGAACAAGTCTTTAATAAGGGAACAATTATTGTAATATCCCCAGTCATAAAAAGAAGAATCAGCAGAGTTATCTGACAAAACAGAATTAGGTAGAACCAGTAAAATATTTCTGTGAAATGTTTTTCTATTGGGAAATGTTACTTCAATTAAATGAATGTGGGAACATTTGCAGGGATGTTCTTGTGGGAATGTGTCAACTGCAATGACATTATTTCTAGGGCAGGGAAAAAACCCAAAATGGTAAATTTGAAACAGCCTTCTGTTTCTACTTGTTTTGCTTGAAGTGTACAGATTTCTCAACCTTGAGAACACTTTCAAAATATTCATTTGAATATCTAAAGACGAATCAGTAGTATTGTCAAAATTGAAGTGTAACTGTATAAAAATTACTCTTAAATTCCCCTCTTCAAGTGATTTCAAAATTTTTCTATTATGTTCTATTTTCTTTAAGGACAATTTAGCAGGCACAGATGTTGGCTAAACACAGAATTGTGTTATATGGACATCCCCAGAAGGTTAGCTCTTTCAGATGCCTTAGTCAAGACTTGCCATACTTCCTCACAGGCCTGTAAAATGGGCCAAAATTCTTAAAAGAGCAGGCTCAGAAGAGCCATTCAAAACATGATGTTAAAACCAAGTTTTACCTATGGAAAGTAAATTGTAAAAGGTGAAACGGTGACTGAGTAAGAGCTAAAAGGGGAAGAAATCAGATAAAACCAAAACTTGATATACCAACTGAAAACCAGTAGAGAATGGTTGGCATATACCAAATTAAGTAAGAATCTCAAGAAGCTAGAAAATTATTAGCCTTAATAAGGGGCACTAATGTTAGCAGATTGCTTTCTTCATGGTAAGAGATCTTTTGATCACAGGATAAATACAAGGATTTTTTGGAGTCATATGATTTACATACAGAGAACCTGTAAAATCCAACTTACACTGTCATGAAAATTCCATAAAAGCTTTCGTACACTTAAAGAGTGAAAGAAAATATCTGTAAAAGATATGTCTTTTTTTTATTACTACTATTATTCTCTAGAAAGAAAGACCTCTTTAAATTAGGCAAAGGAATATTTGAGAGAAAAGTTTCTTTGAAAGAATGTGACAAAGCTGTCAAGAAGTATCAACTCTCACACATGTGGAATACTGATGAAACTTCACCTATACTTCAGCTGTTCTGTATACCAAAGAAGGCACTCAGCAGTTGTCACAGAAAGTCAAGAGTGTAGGTACTTTCAGCAGGATGATAGAGGTGACATACCAGCACAACGCTAAAAAGAATACTGTTCCTAGCCACAGTCTATAGAGATTAACACCAAGACAGCCTTAGTGTGGCCGGAGAAGTTTTTTAAATGTCTTGGAAAATTAAAGCATACGTTTAAAGATTTCTGCAAAATAAAGTTGTGGGTTTTTTTTTTTTTTTTTTCATTAGCCAACAAGAAAACCAGTGGATTAAAAAAATATGAACATAACATTTTGAAATGAGTTCAGAGAAAGGTGCCAATAAGCAGGAGGCCAGAGAAACTGGAAAAATGATTAAAAGAGGAAATTCTAAAAGTGATCAGGTATCCCCAAGATACTTTGAGATACTTTGAGGCTCTTTGCACTTGCATCCTAATAAAACAATTTTATCTCAATGCTACTGTTACAATCATGTGTAAAGGAAAGGCTTAGTGTACACCCAATCAATAACCTTTTCAAGTACTTATTTTAGGAGCTTGATTTTCTTCTAACTCTTTTGATTTGTCCATGGATTTGTGAACCCCAAAAGGAGCCTTTTGCACACCTTCTCTTTTGTTGACATCTTTCTATGGGGCCTTAATTTGCGATTGTGCTGTGAACAGCTCTGATGGGTATGTCCAGCTAGTAATGACAATATGGCAAACCTGCTTGAAGAAGGGTTGACGTTTCCCTCTTCACTCTGGTAACTACAATCTTTGAACTAACGTTCAACATTATTTTAAAGGCTGGAGTTACACATATGTGTAGAAAGCTTCTAATAAATATTTCTATATCAAATATTGATGCTGCATATGTAAGTACAAAAAAAAAAAAAAAAAAGCAGAGATAAAATGAAGTTTTAAAACTGTGTCTGCACTTCTGCAGTACAAGCAGCATGGGAAAAGAATTACTTATCTGCTTTCTAACATCCCACTAAGAAGCCCCAACATGAGGTATCAAGGGTTTTGGAAGGAATGTGCAGTCATAAAGGGTTCTCAATGGAGAGTCCAAGTAATGTTTCACACCACTTAGAGCCCTAAAAGGTCTGCATAACATGGTTGAGCTTTCCAGATTGCTGAAGGTATGTTGTCAAGTGGGAAGCAAACTAGGCTGATTAAAAGGTGTAAATGTGTCTTCAAAGTTTGCTGGGTCTTATTTCATTATGCGTGTTCAGTTCCAATCAAGCTAGTACAGAACTTTTCTCACATGACTTTGGAATTTAACATGCATCCAGTTTTATATTTGAGGTAACTACTCACAAAATATCTCTGTGGCCTTGTGTTGCAAGACCTGATGTGAGACTTTGCATTTCCTATCAATAGCATTATTAGAAAGGGTCATAAATTTTCAGTTATAGATTTTATTAATAAAGTTAGGCATATAATACATATATATAATTGTAATGTTTTGGTTCTTCCTTGTGTTTCAGCACAAATGAAAACGAGTAACATCTTTCTTCTTTATTTCCTATTCACTTCCCTACTTCACTCCAGATCAGGACACTGACTTCTTTACCAAATTGAAAATAAAATATGTAACAAACTGACGGTCACTCTTTTTTTTTCTTTTTTCTTTTTTTTTTTTTTAATTTAAATGAAACAAAATTTCATAAGTTATCTAAAACTATCAGGACTTTCTAAGCAAATAAAGCTTTCAGAATAACAATTCTCCATAGTAGATTTTTTTTGTTATAGTTGTAACAAAGTGATTTTATTGAACTCCACCATGTTTTTTATTTTAAGACCCACTCGGTTCATAAGATATATATGTTTCCCAGCTTTGAAAAAATCGATGTAAACACACCAGCTCTGGCAGGTTGTTATCAATGTTTCACAGAACATAAAATCAACCTAAAAGATAACCTTCCAAAACTCAGAGGAAAAGACATACTTTCAAATGTGCCTGTCAGTCGATCTCAAAGGAGACAAAGCTGGGAAAAATGTCTTTAAATGTGATGGTCTCCTATGATCTGTTTCTAAAATTGTGTTTCCCATTGGATAGATCTTTTATCAGAACAAGAGAAAGCTTTATGCTGTCTTGCCTGACAGTGAAGCACATGCTTTATACAACTTGCTGCAAGGGTTATCTCATTTAAACTACTCTGTGATCAGCAACCTGTTTCTCCCATGGGGCTCTTCAAAGGTGGCTAGTACCCAAAACATGAGAGGGGAAAATAAAATATTTGAAGCTACTTTTTTTGACGTTTTTCTGTATTGCTTCCATCTCTCTTATCTGTCTTATATGGGGGGATCATAATTTCAAACCACACAGAATCTAGAAGAGGCCAGCCTGTGGTTCAACACATTCAAGTCTGTAATACATTTTCCACATAGATATCTTCCCTGTGCATCCAAGATGAAGCAAGAAAAAAGATGTTTTGGGATTACATTATTCAGAACATTGGATACCAAAGGAAGTCAAACTATGAAGAATCTTTCAAAATGTGTACGAAATATGTCCCTGTTCTGTCTCCTAGGGAAGTTCCTTAATATAATACTGAATAATAAGAAGGTTGTTTGTAATTTTAACCCATCAGAAGACAGCTGGACATAAACAGAAAAAAAAAAAAAAAAAGAGAAAACTAAGCAAGATTTTCCTTTTGTCTTAGGCCACTTTCAGTGGAATAGATTTGTCTTATTTAATCTGTAGATGGAGGTTCAAGAAAATAGGTAGAAAGGTTTGTTGTTCTACATTGGTGGGGACAAGAGGAACTGAGTTATGCCACATATCCCTCTGTAATACTAGTGGTACAGAAAGTACAGCCTTCTGATCCTTCTGAACACTCTGAGCTAGAGGTGCTAGATGGTAACTTAAAAAACTATTGGTATTTGTATCAGCAATCACAAGTTTTCTTGACTCCACTGAAATAAAAGTTACATCCCTCAGCAATTTGCATCAGTATTCAGAAAATTTCTTTTGAAAGGAATGATACTTTGCTGATTTCATCCTCCTCTCAGTCACAGTGTCAGTTCTGAATATTATTCCTTCTGTATGTCTCTGACTTCATGGCACCTAGTCATCTGCATGTAGATGATGCAGAGTATAAATGAGCTCTTACTTACACTCCAAGAAAGTCTCTTCCAAGTCTTTGGAGTGGGGGCTGATAGAGAGACTATTCTGAGGAGCAGTATAGTGAGGAATGATGTGGAGAATCAGTACTTGAGAGCTGAGTTGTGTTGAATGCGTTCAGGTAATGTGATCTCTAAATTTGAAACTAATGTTGACAGAAATTACATGCTTTAACTGATGATGATTAATCCAGAATAATGGCTGTATAATGAGAAGAAGTCTGTGGAGTCCCAAATGATATAATTTACAATGCTCTGGAAGCATGATAGAGTCTGAAATGAGTGAGAAGTACCCAGGTGCTAATGACATCAGCTTGAAGCTTCCATTCCAACTGAACTGCTTTTAGCACTTTAAAACCACCTGTGCTATAGGATACAGGGATGATGCATAGTAGGAACTTTAGGGCATGGTTGGTATTCACTGCACTTTTCAGAGTCTAGATGGAGGGTATGGGAAGCTTTGCAGTGTCTCAGTTCCAGTGCACTGGATAAATATCTCCACAGCTTCTCATTAATATGAGTAGGAAATTTTCTTCTTTTACCATTAAAAAATATAAAAATAACTGAAAATAAGACTAACGTGAATCTCTCCTCACCTTTTCTCTCCTTGATTATCATATTTCAACAGGAGGTTTATTCAGACGTAGTTGGATATTGTAAGAAACACAAGCATTTTAAAAATAGACTGAAGTTTACTAAACAGCATGTAAAAATGAGCATCATTAACAGGAAAAGGGATGAAGAAGATTTCAAAAAACCTTTAAAGTACAATCATACAAAGTAAACTTAGTTTACAGCTAACAAAGTAAATTGCAATTAGCTTCAAATGAGAAATCCTGAGATTTAGAGTGTAAAAGCTAAAATATTACTATAACTCCTTAATCAATGCACAGCTTGTGCTCCAATTAAGCATGATGTTACTGTGCAGAACTTTAGGATCATAAACAATGGAACCCCAGAAGTGTCTAATAAGCGCTAAAATAATGACCAAAATAATTTCCTAACCACTGCACCTTCTTGATAAAACTCTTTCCTTCCATGACTTAGACTTATTTCTGTTTTCATGACTTTTTAATTTTACTTTGAACACAAACTAATTCTTGAAACACAAGTAAGACAATACACTGGGGAACAGAGGATAATGTAATACTCTTTTTAACTTGCTTTACAAAGTCACAGTTAGAATAGAATTTACCCCTATGCCAGAAAATCAAACATTACATATGTGCTCACTTATCCTGACAAGAGTTACATGGTACATAAATCTTACTCAGAGCTCATTTTCACTTTGAATTTCCAAGACTGAAAGTTTTGGAAAAAATATTTTCACTTTGCAAATTCCACATCATTATCTTCAGGCTAAACAACTAACATCAAGGAAAAGTCTCTGTCTCTGTGTGAATGGGAGGGAATGGACTGGGAAGAGACACATTGGCTGCAATGTTATTACGTGATATAAAAACACAGGCTCCTGGACATTTTCCCTTCAAGTAAACAGAAGGTACCTACTTTGGTACCTACTACATTGTGGAGTGTATGGTTTGAGTGGCAGCTAGGAAGAAAGCTTACCTTTCATTTCGCATACTCTGTGGCAGCTTCTTATGCTTGCTGTAGGATTGAGCTTGAGGGAAGACATATGATGGGCAGGTGCTGGAAGCCTTGGTTTAGGAAAGATAGAAACATGAAACAGCTCTCCCACTAACCCCCCCCAATACATATAACAGAGGATTAAGTACTGTGTTTGTATTCTAGCCTGTCCTTGCCATATTGCTTGAGGTTTAATATGGTGTCATGGTTTACAAATGGTATTCTCCAGTTTAGAAGGCCTGCTAAAAACCACACTGCCACTCGCTTCCCCTCCCACTCCACCTGGAGGCACAAAAGGCAAAGACCACAGGTTGAGAAAAGAATTTACTGTAAAGGGCAATGAGATAAGAAAGCGAACAGTAACAGCAACAAAATTAATAACCAAAGTGCACAAAAGAGACAGTTAGAAGCTCGACCTGACCATAGCTATGCCACCCAACCTGCTCCCTCCTGTCAGGATCAGCGTTACCTCCCCGCTCCATCCTCGACACTTGCTCCACCGGGAAGGAACACCCTTCTTAGAAGTGAGAGAGACTCCCTTTCTCCCACCCCTGGCAATGACGTCAGAAGGTATTGCATGACATCAGATGTTATTGCATAACATCAGGGTCTTGGCCATGCCCACATGGCTCCAGACTCTGTCCCTTCATGGTTACTGCCAAAAATTAACCCTGTCCTTGGCCAAAACCAGGACATATGACACGGATGTTCCCTACAGCAGGTAGAGAGTTATTTACTGCCTATTCCTAATAACATAATTTTTGCATTAGCCATAGCTAATTTCTTAAACAAACACCCTACACAAGCCGGGACATGTGGAAGTCTCATGGTATTTTGACTTACTTCCAAGTAAAAACACATATTGAAAACCTTTTACTTTTTATTACTGTTGCAAAGCTGTCAGAAAAATTACAGGAGGTCTCTTTTAAAGATTTCTTGTCATGTATTATTGTGTTGTTTCTTTTGCATAAATTAGCAGGAAGAAAAAATATAAACAAAATGTCAAGAAAAAATATTTTAACTTATTATTAAGCCCTTTAAAATTTGTTTCAAATTCAGAAAATGGTTTTTGTAGTGTACTAAAACCACAATTGAATTTTAATTTTTTTTTCCAGGTATATAGAACTTATTCATGTAAACAGAAAGGCGATGTCTAGTTCAAGTTAGTAACAGGACAGCAACAAGAACAACAAAATTCTTCTCTGCACCCTTCTGTCTGTAGAACTTTTATTAAATGCTAGCCCAGGTAACTACATGTTGCTCGCAAACATGGGAGAATAAAAACGATCACAAGGAAAAGAACCATTAAATAAGAACAAAAATTACTAAGAAAATATGGTAACTATATGTAAGTTATACAATTTTAATGATGTACATTCCAACAATAGTAATTATGCTTCTCTGTAGACATTAAGGAAAGAGGAAGGAGGAATCCTGAATAAAGTCTGGACATAGTTGTGAGTGAAATACATTTCCACTTTCATTAAGCCAGAAACACCCTATATTTTTAATGTTTTTCTCCAATGCCTGTCCAGTCAGCTGTCTGCACTTTGCAATTGCCAAAAAAGTACAAGTCAGTACAAGATAAAATAAATGGGAGCATCTCTGAGATCTAAAGCATTAATAAGTACAAGTGAGCACTGATAAGATCCTTCCTTTTGAAAAAGGGGGGAGGTTTTTTATTGTTTTGATGCTGGTTGTGTTGGCAGAGAAATAAAGACAGGGAATCTAAAGAGTTTCTTCTTAATTGCTGTTGTCTAATTCTAGAGCATTTATGGTTTCAAGTCTGCTTTAGTGGTAGCTAGAGTAGCCCTGACTCTGTAAGGTCTGTCCTTTCTTCCTTAACAAAAACTACCTGTCTTCTAAAAGGCAGAAAAGGAAGTTATTCTGCGTCAAACAATATCTGCCTTGTACAGAGTCGGAATGGAGGAAAAGAGAAAAACTGTAATACCTCCCACATTGCAGTGTCATCCTGTGTGTGAATGAACTGACAAAGCCTTAGGAAGGCCGTCTTGCACAGCAGCATCCGCAGTTACACATGTATCTTTTTGGGAAAAGACTTGCCAAAAAACAGGTGAACATCCAGATATCGTCCCAGTTACACTATTGCTGATACAGGCCAGAATGCCTTTGGCCTTCTTGGCACCTGGGCACACTGCTGACTCACGTTCAGCCAGATGTCAAACAGCACCCCTAGGTCCTTCTCCACTGGGTTGCTTTCCAGGCACTCTCTCCCCAGCCTGTAGCACTGAATGGGGTTGTTGTGACCCAAGTGCAAGACCCAGAACTTGGTCTTATTAAACCTCACATTGTTTGTCCCATTCCATTTATCCAGCTTGCAGAGCCTTCCTGCTCTCCAGCAGACAACATCCACACCCAGCTTGGTGTCATCCATGAATTTAACAAAGGGTAGACTTGATCTGGTCATTCAGATCATCAATATCAATCAGCACCACCTGACAAGATCAATCAGAACCACCTGACAAGCTCAATGCTAATAATGATGCACAGGCAACAGATGAGGTAACATATTCCCTTATATTAATATTGCTCAAGTGACTAGTTCTTGTTTCTCTGCAATTCTTTTTCAGCTATGCTAACCATGTCTGAGAACTATCTACTGATAACTCAAGTGGTCATTGAAAATTTTTTCCCACTTTCATTGTAAAATTTGTGGTGTGCTATAAAAAAAAAAAAAAAAAAAAAAAA